>JAAXYW010000680.1:0-31696 GCA_036851895.1 Orthonychiurus folsomi | reverse complement strand
GAACGTGTAAACTTAACTTTGTGTTTGAACAACTTATGCAAGTGTGAATTCACTTTGTAAAGTACCGGTATTTCTAGTTTATCGGTATTCTTCAGAAGACGTTTGCTAGAAAACTGTGATTGTGGACTGAGGAAGTGCACCGGGTTTATATATGAAACTGGGGGCAGTCTGGTACATCCAAGAATACACAGGAACAGCCGAGAACATTCTCCGCTCTTCTCGCACATTGGCGAAATCCAACGAAATTTCTAGATGCATCCTGTGCCATCTACAATGTGTGAAGTCCCAACTTTACTGTATGTCCTGAATAAACTATACCCAAATGGGGTTGTAACCATAGCTCTTGCAGTATTGAACGTAAACATGAAGGTTTTATGATTCTTACAGTACTCTGCCTTTCAAATAAAACTTTGAAAATTAATTGCAAAATTGAATCAGAAAATTATTCACAAGCAAGAGATACAGCATCATTTTGCATTATCTTTAGCTGCGCAGTTGGAAATTCCGATTTGTATTAGCATTATTAGCATTGACAGTTGCCCTGATTTTTTTACATTTTGGAGCATACTTTTAAATGCTAAAATAATTTTTTGTTGCCCTCTTTAAACGTTCGAATAAAATATGTCGAAGTATAAATTGTTCAACAAGTTAGTTTAATCGAGTTTATTTCAAATTCTCATTTAGGGCTATATAATCTACCAAATAACTCCGAGTTAAGTAAAATACAAATGGGTTACCTTTTCCATAGCATTTTACGATATAAAAATTTAGAATGTCTTTCTTTTGAATGCATTGGGGAGCAACATAGTTCATTCTCTAATGATGACGGAGCCGCTAATTAGCATGTATTAGACAAAAGACTGACTAAGAAAATTAAATTCTAGTGGTTGTTGAAATCGGTTGTTCGAATAAAACACGTCAAAGTATAAATTGTTGAACAAGTTAGTTTAACCGAGTTTATTTCAAATTCTCATTTAGGGCTCTATAATCCATCAAATTTCGCCCATATCATTTCTTCGTATTCTTCGGATGGAAAGTACGAAAAGAGAAAGTTTGGCTGGGAAAATGAGACTGCTTGTCAGAGCCGCCTTTAGGACCGTGACCGTGACCTCCTTCCATTTCGTTTCTTAGATCTGTTTCTGCACTTTGATTTGGATTTACTTTTCTTTGCACGACGACGCTTTGACCATTTTTCCATCCTTTTTTTCCTGGGCCTGCTTCGGGAATTCCTGGCCTTCTGTTTACATCGACTTGGTGGCCTGGATTTGGACTTCGTCTTGGATGATTTGCTTCTACTCTTTGATTTGGATACACTTTTTTTCTCACGACACTTTGACCTTTTTTTTATCCTTTTTTTTCTGGGCTTGCCTCTGGAATTCCTCGTCTTCCGTTTACATCGACTTACTGACCTGGATTTGGACTTCGTCTTGGATGACTCATTCGAAAACACATTATCGTAATGTACTGAACTATAATGCTCTGTTGGTGTAAACTGTCGGCAGGCTTGACGAACGATTGATCGAGCCTCGATGCTGGCCAGACAATGCTGGGCGGGGTTTCCTGGTTCCAACGGAAAGTTTACTTGACTTTTAAAAGGTTCCATTGGATCCAGATTACGACGTGGATTTCTAAGAAATGGCTGAACGGCTGCTCTTACTGCTTCTTTCGCTTGTTGAACTGCAAGTAAATTGCATTCGCCTTTAGTCAATCGCGGTGGAGGCGGTGGGTATGGGAGTATTGTTGGACACAACGGGCATGGGCATCTTGGAATGTTGGATTGAGGAGCATTGTCATTTCCGAATAAAGCTGAATAGGAAGATATGTGATGTGGACAATCCTCACGTGCAAAAAAATATGGACAATCAGGTGTACAAGGCGACGGCGGTGGATCTGCAGGAGGTTCTGAGCCCATATTCTGGAAAGACAGAATCACATAATATGAAAATATTATACCTACCCATGTCTCCAAGAAAAAAACAAAAAATTATAGCACCTTGCCTCCGAAAAATCACGCTATGTGAAATAAAAATAGAATTTAGTAAATTTGGACCTTCTGTCTTGGACCTTGCACCTTGCAAATAAAAAATGTTTCTGCACTGCGCCTCTCTCTTGGGCAACAATTAAAGTTGTTTGATGCAGCATGCAAAACAATCAATCACAGTCGTCCAGTAACTCTGGGGAACCAATTCTTGCAAGTATAAACTTCAGCACGAGTTAAATTGTAATATCTTGCTTGACATGATTTCTTGCATTAATTTTAAATATATGAAATGCTACGAAGCTAGTTTAGTTTCGCGTTCTCGCCCTGTACGTCGATAATAATTTTTCTCATGTATGGTAGGCATATGAAATAATATCTTGTCTTTGTTTTGGGCAAAATATGAACGCTTTTCATTTTCTTGAAAGATCAGTGTTGCATTGGGCTTATCAATATAATATTACTATTCTTGTGGTCGAGTAANAGTAAATTCCCTAACTAGGGGTTTGGCTGCAACTTTATTTTCCTTTAAACAATATTGTGCCGTGCTCCTTTGTAAAATTAATCAAAATTGGAAATAAAGAAACCGTTATCAATCAATCAATCAATATCAATTAATAATTTATTCCCATGAAAAAATTTCCAAAGTGTACACTGCGCACTGGTCAACTTGAGAGTCCAGCCTAAATAAATAAATAAAATAAATTTCATATTCAATAAATTTAAATTAATGAAAAGGAACTGCGCTTTCCGGCTTAAATATTATTTGCTTTTTGCTTTTCCCTTATCAAATCCGAATCTGATCAAAGTCTTCATTAGTTTTAACCATCTCACTCGTACCACCTGCACCTTGATCCGTCTGTCTGCCTTGAGCCTTGATCCCAACCTCTAACTTAACTACTTAATCTAGGTATGTCTAGTTTAGCTGCATTGCATTGCCTTCATTCACATCAGTACATCCTTACATCGTAATTCCTTGTCTTTTGCGATGATAATGATCAGTTTAGAAGGAGAGAAGTGTTGCAATAGCAAGTTAAATTAAACTAAACTTTTGTAAGCGTGTGATGATGTGTTGAGTGTTGCATTGCATAGAAGTTTTTGTTTTCATTGCTTGTTTTTTATGGATAAGCGCACTGCCTGCCTGGGAGATGCGGTGCTGGATGCAATGCTCCTATGTGTTGTTGGATTTTTAAAGGGAATGAACTTTGGGACGGAGTGCATCGATTCCTCCCAACTCCGTCTCTCCAACTTCCACACTGCGTGTCCGTATTCTCTCAGCTGTCTCCAACAACACAACATAACAACCAGTCTACAACAGGAGAGCAACTGCGGAATTCTTATTCTGAGGACAACGCAATTCGGATTTTAAACGCTTTAGTGCTGAAGGGTTCATCCGTGCATGATATTTAAGACAAGAAACTATCAAAGAGAGGGAGAGAGATTTGTTGACTGGCTTTGTCTTGGATTTGCAGCTGACCTCGACTTGGATTTTAGACTGACTGCATCACTCACTTCTTGGGGTAAGTTATTCTAACAAAAGATAAGATGATCGGTTTAATTAAGGAGGGAATCTTAAGCGCGTAAATAAAATATTTCTATTTTCGTATATCATTTTTCACAATCCGATGGCAAATGCCGAGTGGAGGCTAAAGCCGATTTAGATACTGTCCTGTTTGTTTGACAGATTTGCTAATTACTTTTTGGACTTTATTCAATACAATGTAATCCAAACTACTAATTAGCGAACTCTGCCCCTTTAATCTTATTTCCTGGGTTGGGGAGGGGGGGCCCAGGATTACTGCATATGAAAGCTGCGCTATGCTAATGCTATATATATATACAGATTTGTCATATATACGAACTGTTTATTTACGAAGTGGAATTAAGATAAATCTAATAAAAGTAAACTCTACTGTTTCACATGCGAAGTTTCAATCCAAGAAATCGTACGTTGACTCACTAATGCTTCTATGCAAACATTGGGTAGTAAACAACAGCAAGATTTATGGATTAACTCATTCTGTTTGCCACAGCGGGTTTCTCAGTTTCTCTTCACTCTTCGAGTTTTGCGTTTCTCTCCGACAAACAATTATTTGCGCAGTTATTTGAATAACACGCTATTTATGTTATCAGGTTCATCTCCTAACCGGCCCACAAAGACTTGGTGAAATCGGGACTTGGTACAATACAACGAGTCGACACAACTTTTCAGATTTGACGATCTAGCAGAGTATCTTGAAGATGGGGTCCAATGAAACCGAGGCATCAATGGGTAAGTCGAATCGAGGAATAAATACATTTTGTAACATTTCCATTGCACTGGCAAGAAAGGGTGTAAAGCTATGAGCAATTAATAACTTTTGTATTATAGTGTGTAATCGTAATAATGTTTTACTTGTTTCTTGCACTCATAGAAATTCTTCAGTTTTACCAACGAAGTAATTCTGGACCACATATTTCGCCATCGTCGGAAATAAATGTCCTCGTCACTGGATTCGGTCCTTTTCGAGAACACTTAATCAATGCAAGTTGGGAATCGGTGAAATTAATAAATCCAGATAAAATTCCAATACCGGACAATCTTCCACCAAGCATCCAGCTCAACGTCTCATTAATTGAACTTGAAGTTGTGTACAACACAATTCACAAGCAAGTTCCCGTTCTGTGGGAATGCCAGAAACCACATGTAAGGCTTTGTGTAAACATAGATTGTATTATTTACATTAAAATAAAATACGTTACGTTACAAGTATTAAATATATTTATGTACGCTATCTTTAATGGCACGCTCTTTGAAATTAATTAGACTTGAGATCTGGAGACGGACACTTCGTTTACTCCGACTTAGCACATTTAAAATCTTCGCCTATGAAACTATTGCTTGATTTAACTTATGGTCAGCTAAATTACAGTAGTTTTGAAAAAAATTTGGGAATAATTTTAGAAATTGAGTAGTTGGTTTTAACTATGAATGAATGCTCCCAACAGCTTACGGTTCACGTTGGAGTCTCTGGGATCGCCAAAGCTATTACCCTTGAGCAGTGTGCTCACAACTGCGGCTACTGTTCTCCAGATATCAAGGACTGTCTTCCAGACGAGAATATTTGCGTCAAAGGGGGTCGAGAGCTCATTTATTCTGGATTCAATATGGCAGACGTTGTGAGTGCAGTTAATAGCACGGGTTACTCGAGAGGAGTTCGGGCTGAGCTTTCTTATGATCCTGGCAGGTATATCTCATATTTGTAAATAAAGTTAAGCGTTCTTTACAAGCCACTCAACATACTACCACGTAATTACAGATTCCTGTGTGATTTTACCTACTACCAATCTTTGGCAATTGACAAGGACCGAACTGCTTTCATTCATGTTCCACCTCTTGGAAAGCCATACAGTGCAGAGGAAATGTCAATTGCAATCAGTACTTGTGTCTCGGACTTTTTAAGACAACTTCAAGACAAGCAAATGCTTTGAGCTATGAAAGGAATTCTTAATGCAAATGTCCATAATCAAGGAGAGGTCCGCTTTTGATGGGATTTCGGGATAAGGTCTTGAATACTCAAGCCCTGTACTATTTACTTTGTGGTGGAATGGTTAAGTAGTTAGTGCCTAAATTAAATCTAGGTGGAACTAATTGTATTGTAAGTGATATATCGCTAGCTACTAGCTAGGTCGGTGACTGTTCAATTAGTCACGACTCACGAGTTTGCGGGTCTAAGACACAGTCAGCTCATCATAGTGATTTGGGTTGATGGCTAATATCGGTTGGTTGTAGGGAATTGATTAGACAATATTATATTTAGTTAACCTTGTAAGGGTTCAACAATACTGTGCTTTTGTGCAATTTTTAACATGTACAGTAATTTTAATATAAATAAGTAAGTACTTAAGCGTTTATATCTATTATGTGAGCTGTTATGTTATTTTGTTTAAACAATATGTGGTGCTAATTATAGGACTTACTAATGTTGTGCTAACAATAAGAGAAATTAGTTTTAGAGGTTCAGCTCATAGTATACTTGTAACTATTTATTGAGGCCTTAGTTCTAATGATAAGTACAACTATCAACGTTACAGTAATTAGCAATAACTACTGCAGTTTAATAAGACTGCTTAAGTCAGAAGAGGGGTTGGTGATTCTCATAGATGAACCAAGCAAAACAATGCAGCCTGTCGCTCTTTCCTAACACTTTTTAAATATAAATCTGTTATTAACAAGGTCGTATAAGCACAATATTCCAGGAATAACAATAAATGCCATTGTCTTTACAATCGAGCCATTTTTTGTATTTTTTAAATATTCTACTTCCATTTGTAGTCCAAAAATCAAACGGTTCAGCAAGTTAATAGCCGAAATCAAATGCACAACTCCTCTATGTTCCCAACTTCCAAGATATCAAATATTAAGAAAAAAGAATACACATATAATAGTAGTACTCACGGAAAAATAAAGTTTACCAAAATTATGTTGCACTCCTTCACCGAGTTGCTTAAGTGCAACTTAATAAACTGGAAAACTATTGTCAACATCACGAGCCCACCGATGGAGCCCACCTATAATGTCCTTAAAAATTACCCCATCCGCCAAAGTGGGTGATGACTCATATTTTTTCCGGAAGATTTGTACGGCTTTTTGAGAATCATTCCCTCGTCGGCAGATAACATAGACTATATTCATAGGTTGAAGGCACGGATTAGTTTAGTTTAAGAATATACCACAACAGACAAGCAAATTGAACAGGCTTACCAGGCAATGGCTTCTCCTTAGATTTTCTGCACTTTTTCTCTAAAACGTGTGTGAGCCCGTCCATCATGATTTTCGAGTGCATTCGACTCATTGGAACGTTTAAAGTGTTTGGCAAGGAACAAATCTTAACTTCCAAGAAATCTCGCACATCAACGAGAACGTGAGAACTGACGGTATTTTGTGTCAACCCCTTCACTACTTTGTCATACTCAAGTGGAGTAATCCTATCTTCTGGGCCCAAAAGTTGAACTCCCTTTTCCTGTGTTGAATTCAAAATTAATTTGACAAATATAGATGAATAACTTTCAATTGAATCAATGCTACCTTGTCATCAAATCCACTGCCACAAAACAAAGCATAGTCGTCCAGCAATTCCGTAATAGTCGGCTTTACACCACAGACAGCACAATTCTTCTGCTTTGCCCTCAGAGTTACATTTGTAAAAGTTCCTTTTATAGCGTCAAATAAAAGCAGTTTGTTAGCGTAATTCGCGCCGGTGTTGGTAATTATTTTAATTGCTTCCAAGGCTTGTATTGTTCCAATTATCCCAGGAACTAGGTATCAAAAACGGAAGTACAGTTTGTTTTTCAGTTAGCTTCAAATCTGACAAATATTTACCTGCCCCCATAACACCACCGTCTGAACAATTCGTTACAAATTCTGGCGGTGGAGGAATTGGAAAAACGCAGCGATAACATGGAGCACCCCCACAGTTATATGTTGTCAACTGCCCTTCCCATCTCAATGCGCTAAATATTTAATGAAATGTGTAAACGACTTGGCTAAAAGTTAATCGAGAGCACGAGCACAAAGATGGTTAGGAATTGCAGAAAGTATAAAATATTTGGCAAACCTTCCGGAAATAAGTATCTTCTTCGAAAGAACACAAGCATCATTCAGCAAATACCGCGTAGCTGCATTATCAGTGCAATCTAAAACAATGTCAAATTGTTTTACGATCTCCAAAGCATTGGTATTGTTAAATGGTTCTTTGAAGGTCCGGACTTGAACATTAGGATTCAGGCTGCAAGTTTTATGTTTAATATTGCATTAGTTCAAATTCTTATTCTGTGTTCGAATCAATCAACTCACTTTTCAATGAACAGCTTCGCAGATTCACATTTTGATATATTTAATGTCCTCTCTCCGTGTATCACTTGCCGATGCAAATTGCTTTTTTCAACTACGTCGTAGTCAACCAACCCCAGGGTCCCTGCGAAGTTTTATACAACATAGTTTATGTTAGTAATCTAATCATTAAACAAATCATTCACTTAATCCAGCTTAATTCACCTATCCCAGCAGAAGCAAGATACATTGCAGCTGGAGACCCTAACCCGCCAACTCCAACTATCAGCGCCGATCCATTCTTGAGCTTAATTTGGCCTGAAAAAATTACATATTTAATTAATATCAGGGGATTTCAGCCTTCATAAAATACAACATCAGCATTTCTAAAGAATTCACATCGACATCTGACCAGATTCATATCTCAGTAAAGTAAGTCAGGATTAAAGATCCAGAAGGAAGTTGGAAGTATAATTTTCAAATTAAATGTATCCTTGTGGATTTATCTAATTCCTCACCTGCGGGGCCTTGCATTTCGAAAAGGATCATTTGACGACTGTATCTACTGATTTCATCACAAGACAGCACTTTCCTGGCATCTTCAATCATGACTGGTGGACCTCCACCGGGGCTGACGATGCTGTTGCTCGTCGTCAGTGTCAACGCCTCCACTTCCTCTATTTCCGGAGATTCCATCTTGAATGTAGATTCCCAATTCCCTTCACACTGGCTGGTAAATAATTAAACTTCTGTTCGATTCTTCACTTTCTTGGATGGCGATTGCCTTGCGTTGTTGTCAGCAAAGTATTTCCTCTCCTCCAATCCATGTGAATGTGCATCGTGCATGTGTCCGTCGTGCACTCACATTTTGAATTTTTTGTCACCGACAAACTCCCGCGCCACCCGCACCCATACATAGTACGACATTCGACGGCCTTGCACATCCGACCTCCAGTGACCCGACAGAGAAATCCTACAAAATACCAATCGTAATTACTTCAAAGCTGAACAAACTGCATGAATTTATATCTCAGAAACTTGTTAATAGTTTACGAGTAATTAGGCAAGTTTCAATATAATTGCAGTATGTAATTGTAGTTTGCTAAATGAAACTTTGTGGACACTTGTCGGGTGAAAAACGGATGTTCTGTCATTGTGTTTAGCAATCATTGCCTGCCTTTCAATATGGCCAATTCCTTCACTTCGTTCCTGCAGTGTTCGTCCGGGGTTCGTCGTATGCAGGCAGGAAATGTAATCTAGCATAGGATAGGAAGACGACATTTTACTTTTCATTACTTCAGTTTGTGATTGTTAGTTAAGGTTTACAGACGTGCAGCGGAGGGATTTATCTTGCTTTGCATACTGGGCAGCCCCGAATATCACTGTTTGCGATTCATCAGGAGGACTAGGTAAGATTTTAGCTGCTTTTGGTAGATTACGTACGCCTTAAACATGATGGAGTTGACTGGACATTTTTGCTATGGTCAATTTGACTTAGTTAAACACTAAGAAGCTAAAGCTAGCTAAGCTAGGGTACTTTACAGTAGAGTTAAACTGATCTTGTTGTCGAAAGTGGATTTCATATTCGCCATTTTGAATTACGAGCTCTACAGCTAACATGATTTTGAATTGTGATGTAATCAATTACGTGTAAGCATTTAACCAATCGGTGTTTATAGGATGAGGGGACGGCGACGATGACTCATGACTTTCACATGTACTTCACGTTCGCTCTCGTGAAGTCACATCACCCGGTCCCTGCAACAAAAACAATATGCCGACGTTCACAACATTTAACCGATGCGCAGATAGTTTTCAAGTCTATTGTTTTGCGAATGTTAAGAAAGTTTGAACACAAACAGTTTAGCTAACGGACAGCACAGCAGTAGTAGTGCAGTGTAGAGAGGCTCTACAATGGTAACCCAAGGCAAAGAAAGGATTCACGAAGAGCCAAAATGAACCCGACATTTGACATTCTGACATTTTTACAAGGAAGGAGCTCAGGAGCTGGCTTTTATTAATTCAAAAAACTTTGATTTCTTTGATTGAGATGGGATTGAGGGTGGCAGATAACCAATAAATTGCACATGCCGTCCATTCGCCACACTTTAAATTTGAATGCAAGGAAAACATCAAATTAATTACGTCATAATACATGTCCGCATTATTCCACAGGATCCTCGCTGAAACACAATCAAATATATTCCTTTTCATCTTAAACGACTTAACAGTCAGCGATGTCAGCTTCTTCGTCAACACCGCCTCCCCCATCCAGTCCTCTGATTGAAGCCCCAACTTTGAATCCTAAGGAATCGGCTCTCGCTATTCCTGGACCGTCAACAGCGGCAACTGACACACCAGTTTCCTTGCAACAACCCCCGAGAAGCCCGTCACCTAATAAATGTTCAATTTGTCTTGGGGAATTGGTCAACAAATGTTACACGAACTCGTGTTGCCATCAGTTCTGCTTTGGTTGCTTACTTGAATGGTCCAAAGTGAAGCCGGAATGTCCATTGTGCAAAAGTTCCTTTCGGTCAATTTACCACAACATTCGTAGTATTGATGACTACGATGAATATCAAGTTCCAGTAATAAATGCAGCTAATGCTAATCCGTACTTATCAATTCGTTTGACGACTTCAGACCCGTTTGCTCAGTAAGTTTTTCTACTAATGTATTGCATTATCATCGTATCAACGAAGTGGGAATAATATCAAATTAAATGACAGCATTGCGTTATTACTTTCATATTTTTAATTTCAGCATTCTCGGTGCAGACATTGATCTTCGTCACACACACGGCCGTGGGGATCATGGGTATTCTCACTCACCAATGCACAATTACTTCAGGTACGTTTTTGTATGAGTTTGAATTTGCTCAACAACAATACTAACACTTTTTACATCCAATTCATTCAGAGAGAGGTTTGAGAGGATTCGGGAGCGCGATCCTAGAGTTATTCGGATTCTTGAGCTCGGCCCCGTTAGTGAGAGGAGGTCTTTTGAAACATTCATGAATTCTGGAGCAAACCATGCTTTGGACAACCCTTTCTACACCGAGCAGGCGTAAGTTACACTATATTCAGTTAATAATTATATTCCTGATCTGATCCGCCAGGGTTCTATATATCTTCAAATTCTTATCTCAAAATCCGAATGCAGAGAATATTTTGGGTCGTATCACGATGGAACATCGGCAACCTCCACTTCGAACCCTGTAACAATCCAGGGATATCAAAATCGTAGGAGAATATATGACAGAAATCAATGGGTGTTGCCGTTTCATTCAACTCTTCAAGCAGGAACTGTATTTTTCCCCTCCGTGGAATATTTTCGGTAAGTTGGTTGTGTCATGTGCATTGAATATGCAAAATATGACGCAAGTTATCATGAAAATTTAAAATCTAATTGTTCTTAGTACTCATCCTTCTGCATTCGGGCGTGTGAACCAATGGTTGTACCGAGAGTTAACAGTGCTCTTAGGTCTCTCGAGATCACGAACTGAGGTAAAGTAACATTGGTATTAGTTAATTTTGACATTAGTTAATTTGAACTTATTTTTTTCTCTAGATGGGATTCGTCTATGATATAATTATGGGACTTCTCCTCCGTTTTGATATTCGCTCTAGAGAGTTCCGCGAAATGATCAGGATATACTTCGGTGCAAGGGTCAAACAGTTCCAGCATGAGTTTTACTATTTTGTACTCTCCGGAATGCGAGCAGAGAGCTACGACAGAGTGGCTGCGTATCCCTCGAATACTGAATCAACCAATTCACAAGGCCCAAGTCAAAGTGCAATGCATTCTGGCCCACCACCGGTTGTTACACTTGGTGACACCGACGACGAAGACAGCAATGAGCCCGATGTAATCATTCTTGATGGTAAATAGAGTTTCTTTTGAAATTATAATTTGACATCTTTGATGTTTTGCATTTATGGAAAATAAGTTGGTTGTGTAAGTTGTGCTCTCTAAAATTTTGTTAATTATAACCTTCTCAGAAGAAGCTGAAACTGAAGGCTCTCCTGAATCCATGCCCACGACTGACAGTAACGACAACGACGACGAGGATGACAACAATGAAAGCCAATTGCCAAGGCCAAGGCGACCATTGCCTTCTAATTTGCTAGCTTCTGAAGCACAATCCGTCATTAGAGGCACAATAATTCTACCGGAGGCCAATCACACTGCGGATGAGCTTGAAACTCCGCACGAGCATCTACGTCAGTGTTGTCACGGTCGTAGTACGGGGCTGAGTCCGCAGCACTCTCGTCGCGGCATAAGTCACCCATGGTACATGGTACGTAATTTTATTTCCTTTTTAATACTTATATTAATATATACGCATTTAGGCAGTTCAGTCAGTCGTTAGTGACTCCGAGGAGTATGAATGTACAGTTAAGAATAATTTTATTTAGCCACCAAGACCTTTGACCGATGAGGATTTCCCGATTTTGAACTTGAGATCAAGGGCGGCTAACCGTACAGAACAGCATTTACAGCAAACAGGGCATTGTGCGCCGTCACGATCAGGGCAGTCGTCTTCTACGCTGCCTTATGCATCTCATTCGGAAAGCTGCCGGCACCACGGAGATGGGCGTAACTCTCCAGAATTGCCTTCTCTTTCTACACTAATTCAGGCGTCCACGGTTGAGGCAGAGTTAGAAGGTGTTTCTAACGCACTTCGTGGAGTGGAACGGCCAAGGTAATTTCTTTATCAACTTTTGCTGTGTACTATTTGTTACACTAAAAGGAATATTGCGATGTTAGCAGGAGCAGGGCCAGCCGTCGGCGCTCAAGGAGATCTTCAGGCGGGAGATTCACAGCCTATTGCAATCCAGGGCCAAGTTCCGCTCATTCTTTTCGTGCCACTTTTGAGCCTGCTGTGTCGGTACCGGGGCTTGATCTCAGCCTGACTCATGAAAGGCGCTCGGATGCTGAACGCCAGGAAGCTCGCAAAAGAACTTCATCGGCCATTGTTGTGGACCTTGAGGAAGACAAGCCCGATATCAAGATTCCAAAACCTGATGCAAATGCTGCTTCTGCGCCTGAAAGTGAAGATGAAGAGGACTGTCTATTTGTTGGAATCCAGCCAATAGTTAAGAAACCGCCTTTGGCCGTTATTACTATTTCCTCGGAAGACGAAGAAGTAGCGGAATCATCAAAGAGACTTAAGGCTGAGAAACACGAGCAGGAGCGAATTGTACAAGTACAGGTACTTAACTTTTTCCTTTAACGCGAGCCGTAACCTGTATTTGTCACTTGATTACCGAATTCTATTATACTTACAAATCTTACAGGATTTCATGGAGCGATTAGGAGGAAGCCAGTCCAGTGAAGAACTGAATGTAATGAATCAGAATGATTCGTCGGAGAGTTTAGATTATGGATCTATTAGGTCAGGACCAGGAGGGTCAAACCGTAAGACAGATTTTACGAACCTAGCTTCCACGTCCACCTCCATGACAACTCGAGTCTCTAGCCGCAAGTGCTCTAAGTCAAAGAAGTCCAAGAAGTGCTCACGTGCAACGAAAAAGTCAGTACTACTAACATCATCCGACTCTGATAGTGATGACGACGGGGAAAGATGTAGCAATGCAAAGAAGAGGTAAGGCTCCTTACTGATCTGCTTACTTGTAATAGCAATTTAATATTTCAATGATATTTTGTTAGGGCTGGATCAAAGAAGCATAAAAGACATCATCATCGCAAATCGAGGATGCATACCAGGTCATCTCGAAAACGCGCAAACTCAGGCGAGCCTTCCGGAAAGTCTAGGGCTAAACGGTCGAAAAAGTCCATCCCAACCACCACTTCCAGTGATTCTTCGAGCTCAAGTTCCTCACCCGCTGTGACTACCACGAGTCGACGAAGAAATGTTGCGGAGGAAGTAGGGAGATTAAGGGGATCTACGATCGAGTCTATTCTGGGAGACATCGAGTCTTCTTCACATCAATTTTCGCCAGTCCTGGGTTCATCATCTTCAGCCATTGATTTGTCCACTAGGAGTGACGATCAATTGTCACAACGTGCTACATCTTATTCAGCTAGGAGGTGGGAATCAGATGACGGAGAAGAAGACTCCAACTTACAGCCTATGTTTTTGACCGAGCCTGAGACCAGGATGCGTCCGAGGCATCATTGGGAAGGTAGTAGTAGCTCGAGCAATTCGTCAATGATCATGCCTGAAGATACGAGTCCTTTTTCTGGTGAGTTGCATAATAGTATATTCTGATTTTCTGATATAGTTAACACAGTTTGACTTCATTCTCAGGCGGATTGATTTCCGGAGGATGGCGACCCGAGCCTCCAACTCCACCCATGTATGAGGGATCTAATCTCTCTGTACTCTCGTCTTCGTCTTCATCCAATCAAACAGAGGACGAAGCCGGTCTCAATGCAAGGCCTCTTGGTGCTGCCGAGATTGAATCTTACGCTGGAAACGGCTATATCCAATCTGTCATTGGATTCACACCTCGACCTCATCAAAACTCACCATTTTATCCTGCACAACCACCCCCTACTCTGGACAGCAACCAGAGTTACCACACCGGATTGGATTTAAGATTCCGCCCTCTATGCACCGGGTGGCCAGGACTTGGAGACAATGTTGCCAGAGACATTTTACCAGAAAATGGGCCTCGTCGCTCTCACTAGCTAAGATTTTTGTTCTCTAGCACTTTTTCTTGCCTTCCACATACTTTAACTTTAAGAGTACTACTGAGGGTTTTTTGACAGTTATCCCATTTCCGGTTTCTTACAGTAATTTTGCCATACAAGATATTTGTAAGTGCTTGGCTTGACTATATATTTATGTGTGTTTAGTGGAAGCTAAGTTAGGAATTATTACAATACGACTAATCTAGTTTTTTAGTTGTTTTGGCGCTCGCTGATACTATAAGGTACGCAAGATTTGTCGCGAGAAGCGCATAAAGACTTCGTGTACATTGCCTATTCTTTGTATGAAAGATTCGAATCGATAGTGTGTCCCATACAATATTTCGAAAATACATTTTAATGGTTAGTTTCGGAATTATTTCGCAGTTCGGAGTAGTTGAAATACCCGGGCGAGTTGGGTTTGTGAATGAAAGATTATAATAACATTAAACAAAGTTTCAATTCAAGTTTATTTCCTTAATTCACTGCGACTGCATTCGATTTCCGTATCAATCAGCAAAAATTCATCTCTATCATATCAACTTTTATGCTTCACCTTTTAGCCATATCAGGAAAGTGCGGGGAATCCAAACATATACCAAGTAAAGTTAGCCGTCAGTCAGCCCACTCATTCACAGTTCAGAACAAGTGTATGACTTGTTTGCAAAT
This sequence comes from Orthonychiurus folsomi, assembly GCA_036851895.1. Classification (NCBI taxonomy): domain Eukaryota; kingdom Metazoa; phylum Arthropoda; class Collembola; order Poduromorpha; family Onychiuridae; genus Orthonychiurus; species Orthonychiurus folsomi. The sequence goes on along the minus strand of JAAXYW010000680.1, from coordinate 16,580 downwards.
TAAAATACACTTGAACAGGCAACAGTGACTGGCAAATTGAATTTTGGAAAGATACCTGGAAAGTGTATTTTTTAAATGGCTGAGTTAAAACTCAGTTGTAATCTACAAGGAGCAGGGGTGTGGACAACTGTAAATTCGGCAGGAAATTGAGTGGGAGGCACAACCACTTGGTAAGAGCATTTAACATGCTAGCTATCTCATTCTAAAATTATTTACGTTTGGCGAATTATCCAGCCCGCAGTAGTCTGTTGCGGCCCTACTTCTATAACATAGATCTTAACAACTACCACATCTAACCTTAAGTCTTATTAATAGGACTGGAAGCAGATCAAGTCAAACTACGCATTCAATCAAAATTACCCACCCAATCATGAACAATGATGTGCCTGCCGAGTTTGCTCCTGGAGATGATGCGGAGGACAGGAGCAACGAGTTGGGTGACCTCTCGACCTCCATATCTCTCGCTGCTAAACGGCCATCCTGGGTCGAATCCTCCCCTGACCTTGTCCTCAATTACCTGGTTAATAATTTAGCTGAACTCAGCGATAATGCGGAGACCGAGACGGGTGCACTACAACTTGACGACAATGACCGAATCCCCAAAATTGAGAACGAATTGGTGGACGACCTCCCAACCCCAACCACAATTGACACGTTTGAATTTGGAGAAATGAGTGCCTCTTTGACGGGGGCATTGGCGTTGGATCAAGAATTTGTGAGTTCCTTGGAATGGAAGGAGCAAAGTCGTCATATCTTTGTCCTGAGTGAAGCTGGAAAACCCATTTACTCAAGGCATGGAAACGAAGACAAATTAGTGACACTTTTCGGTTTATTACAAGCTCTGGTATCCGTTGTCCAGGACGGGGATGACATGATTCGTTCTATCCATGTTGGACAAACTAATATTGTTTTCCTGGTTAAGACCCCCCTTATTCTCGTCTGCGTATCCAGGATTAGCCAGTGTGTGAGTCAAATCCAAAATCAACTCCTCTACTTCTACAACCAGATTGTGAGTATTCTGACTGAGAAGCAACTCAAAACAATTTATGAGAAAAGGCGGAATTATGATTTGAGGCGTCTTCTCGCTGGTTCTGAACGATTGTTGACCAATTTGGCAAAACTTGTGGATTTGGATCCTAGTTTTATGCTTGGAGCTATCAAATGTCTTCCCCTCCCAAACGCCACTCGGGAAACCCTGAACCAAACCATTGTTCAACATACGGCTAAGTTAAAAAATGTCGTCTTTGCAGTCCTGATTGGCAATAATCAGCTTGTGACTCTTGTTCGAATGAAAAAATGCTTTATGCATCCCATGGACCTTCATCTAATTCTAAATTTGATTGACTCATCGGAATCTTTCAAGGCAGCAGAGAGCTGGACTCCAATATGCCTCCCAAGATTCGATTCTAGTGGATTTGTCCATGCCCACGTGTCTTATTTAGCTGACGATTGCCAAGCATGTCTTGTGATTTTAACAGTGGATCGAGACTCATTCTTTGTCCTGTCTGAAGCCAAACAGAAGATTGTTGAGAAATTACGGAAATCGGGATGCTTGGATGCCATCAATTCCGCCATGAGCAATGTTTTCCCTACAATGAGTTACATCGGGGTTCCGGAGGTTCGTCATTTCTTGTACAAATTAAAGTCACTGGCACAATTTACGGTCCCTGCCCTGGATATCCCATACATCAGTGAAGAACAAGGGAAGGAAGCGATCTACGGTCGTGTTTCCAGCCCGGAATTAACTAGATTATATGCAATGTATTTCAAGATGCATTCCAGGCTTCACAGCCACTCCAGACCTTTGAAACTAATTTATTGGGTTGGAGACACGGAGGATTGGCTGGCTTGGGCTACGTCCACTTTTGAACTTTATGTCACGTTTGAACCGCTGGTGAAGAAGTCCGTGGCAATCAACGCTGTAAACAAGTTATTAAAGTGGGTTAAAAAGGATGAAGATCAAATATTTATTGTTAATTCTCCTACATTTTAACATCGTGCCAACATTTTTATTAAAGTTAAACCTAATTAGTGGTGTCTTAAAAGTAATAATGTGACCCTCTTGAGCTTCGCCTCGGCCTCAACCAATTGCAATTCGGCTTAAGGCAGGCTTCGCTATGTTGTTAAAAAGTAGGCTGCAGTTGTAGTGTACAATCGTATAGGTATTCCTGCATTTTGTGCATTTCACCTAACTAATAAGATTGGTTTCCATATCCTTGTCTAATTAGTTTAGTTTTTGTAAGTTTCATTTAGATTATTAAATTATGTTGGATAACCTAGAACTCAGGCATCTGTATTCTGTATGTATTTGAATTTATATTTCTTATCACAAGGCCAAAGTTTACCAGAAAGAAAGTTTATCACAACTTCGACAACCAGACCCAGGTTCCTGCTGCATTCTTTGCTATGCTTGGCTAGGTTTGAGGGAACCCAGGCATTTGCCTTGAGGGGCTTCTATCAATAGACGCAAGCTTACCTTCTCGCGTTTCTTGCCTTGATAATGTTCTGAATGAAGGTTCACATTCTTTGAGACGAGACCAAGACGGTTGGAATTTACCCATTTAAGAATATTCATAACCAATTTTCTGTGTACTGCAATTGGATTTGAAGGTTGGAATCCAGAATAATGGGACGCCAACAATTATATGAAGGATTCCTATCTTCGTTAAGGTATGCTAATCAAAGATAAAAATTTTCTGGCTCGACTCTAGTGTTCCGTGAGCGAGACTGGATTGGATTTCTTAAGTTTCTGTCGTATGATCCTTTGCCAAGGTTAGTTGGTCAGAGCAAGCGAACGTGTAAGGTTACAAGTCATATCGTTTCAAAATTGTTTTTGTTAGGAATAGAAGAGTGTTTTGCGGGAAAAAGATGGTTGGTCATTACAAACGTCAGGCCAAATGGGCTAAAAAAAAGAGTTTGGTAAGTTTATATTTTTAATTTAAGCTGCATTCTCGTTCCATTATTGTTCTCTTCACTCATCTACTGCAATCATTGTGCGGACAGATTTCTTTGGAGTTTATCAGATATATGGAGGGACTATTATCTGGACGGAACATCTCATATTTGCCTATGAACAAGGCGCAGTTGGATAAATGTAATAACAAAATGTAAGTACCCTTACTGCCTGATCTAGCACTAATTTTCTGTATTTTTAAGCTCTTCTTTTCTATGTTTCCCTTTTAGAAAAACACTCAAGAGTGCAGAACCCGCTCTGCGCGTAGGAGAGACTTACTGGGGAGAAGTCTTCAACTGGGAAGAGGAAAAGTTGGAGGTAGGGGAACTCCACGAATTACGTTAAAAATTTACAACATTCAGGTCAGATTCAAATAGATTATGATTTATATATTCATTTCAGTTGTTAAAACGTCACAAGGATTCATTGGAGGCAACTTTGAACGGCGTTGGGATTACTGAATTCAACAATGAATATTTCAAGGAACGTAAAGCAGAATACACCAAAGAAATTAAATATGTTGACGATGCTGAGGCCGACGCTCCGGACGACTCACATTAAGCGGATGGATTATTAATCAGTCTCAATGTAATTAAATTGATACAGAATTAAACTGATTGCAATTCGACCACATGTTTAGGTCTCACAGTTTAATTTAATAGCAGGGCATTAGTTTCTCAATTTGCTATTCAATTCATTATATACTAAACGAGAGCGCATCGCATAACATTCTAATCACAGCCAATTAATTGCGTTTTTAGAATTACGATGAGAGAGAGACCAGAGAATCATGCCGCCCCATCACTCAAGTGTTAATTGTTATTTTAAATGAACTCGCAATTACAATGTTTTCATGTTGCAATTAAAAAAGTACTTTACGTGCTTACCTTTCGGAAAGTACGTCTCTGCATTGCATTTAGGAGAACGAACCTCGCGCTAAAGGCGTGGTGTAAATTTCATTATCTTCCTCTCAAAATTACTATAAAATGACCCGGTGTAATTTTGCACAATTTGATTTCACTTCATCCAACTGATTTTAGACCCATAATATATTTGAGGCGCTAGTTGATTTCAATTTGCAAACTCAACATGGGCAAAATCTCACTGGCTTGTGCCGTTATACTTGTCGTTTACACGACTGGCACTTTGGGTTCGGTAATCCCTAAACCCTCTTCAAAATTTGTGTGGTTTCCAACGGATAATGGGGATGGAGCTATTCCAGCATTTTTGGAAGGAATTCCGGAAAATCGGCCAATGGCGGATCCAAATAACATCCATTTTTATTTGTTTACACTGTAAGTACTGGCCGTGATATTCCAGTCTCAGTTTTTTTCAGCAAACTATTATTTTTAAAAAAAAATCAAATTCCAGAAACAACAGAGAAAATCATGACGTTATTGCAAACACGACAGCAAGTCTTGATGCATCTCATTGGGACAAAAGTGCTCCAGTCAAAATCTTTGCTCATGGTTTTAGTAGTAGTCATGAGGGTGGGTCAGCTGGTGAGATTCGTGATGGTGAGCAATAAATGCACAAGACAAACAAGACATAGCATTAACTTCTGGAAGAAAACTTTCAAACTAAATGTTCAACATTAAAATTCTAGCCTTCATTGCCCGAGGAACCGGAGAAAATCTAAATCTGGTTGTCATAAACTGGAGAAGCCTTGCAGCAGCTCCATGGTATGAAGTTGCAGCCAAAGGAACAGAGCTGGTCGGACACAAAGTAGCTTATTTGTTGGATTTCCTACTTGCAAACGGATATACAACATTGGATAAAGTCCATGTTTTTGGACACAGTCTGGGGGCTCATGTTTCCGGTTGGGCTGGTTCAATTTTCCAGACTTTGAGGCCCGGCTCTAGGATTCCACGTATTACAGGTATGTAAGGACTTGCAAATCTATTTAGTATTGTTTTTATGTTGCTTGATAAAATAAGTATTTATAAATTGTTGTACACAGGTTTAGACCCTGCTCTTCCTTTGTTCGGCGCCGTAGGTGACGACGCCAGACTTGACAAAACCGATGCAGTTTTTGTTGATGTGATCCATTCATCTGCTGGTACACTGTTGGATGGGGGCTTGGCTTTCACTGAGCCAAGAGGAGATGTTGATTTCTACCCGAATACTGGAAGGAGACAACCTGGTTGTGGCCTTGATCTTGCTGGTAAGTAAAAGAAATATTTCAGGCAGAAACGTGATATCATTGACGGCGGCTAATAATTCATTACAAATTTTGAACCCACAGGAGCCTGTAGTCACAGCCGCTGCTACCAATTCTACCACGAATCTGTTCACAGCAACAGATTCCGTGCATGCAAATGTGCCGATAATGCTTGGGAAACTAACCGATTCGACCAGTGCACGTGTTCCAATGGAGAAGAACTTATGGGAGAATGGACTTCTAAATCGTAAGTTTGAGATAACAAATCAATAATGAATATTTGTATAGAAGCTTCACTACTACATTTTTTGTTTGATTATAAAGGGCCCAAGGGATTTACTACCTCATTACTAATGGCGCTTCTCCTTATGCTCAAGGTTAATGTGCTGGTGTTGTTGTGTTGCCATGTTAGCCAATCAACTAAGTGTCTTAATTGTTACACATGAATGCCTTGGTAGAACACTTTAATGAATAAATCAAATCAAATCAAATCAAACCAATGTGTCTTAATGAATTATCATTGCACATGTGTACATACGTTGGAAATTTCTGGCTTCTATATAATTAAATTTGTTCAGATCAAATCTTGCTGGTATTATTGCATTTATCCTGCATTTCGATTCCGACGACCTTGAATTAATAACTTAAATAAAAATGACTAGCAAAATAACGTGACAGTCAATGTACATTGAATGGCATAAAGCAGGCATTTTGCAATGATTAAACGATTAAACAAATATATTTATTTTTGTATACCGGCTATTTTATACTATTATACTATTGTTACTAATTTATACTATTGTGCTAGTTTGACTTTGACGTATCACTTAGCAATCATGGATTGAATTCAAACCCCTTATAGTATACGAGCGTAAAACTAATTGGTTTTCAGCATTAGCAGAATTAAAGGAAATGTTAATGCCCGTCTGCACAGGCTCATCAGGATAAAACAATCCAGTTAGCACCGTTAATCCCTCATCCACAAACATCTCGACTGCCGAAACATCCAAAAACAACTTCAACGTAAGCGTTTTCCTCTTTGTCTCGCGTTTTGCTGTCGCCCGCCTTTGGAATTCAGGATTGAATTCCACAAGCCCAGATTTCGACCGATCCAAAAATATTTCATTGCTTCCGTAATCATAGCCTTGACAAATCTCCTGACTTATCCCATTAAAGAAGCACAACTGAAAGTTGGCGCTCGGGTCAAGGACAGCAAGGGTTGTATCAAATTCGATGTCAACTTCTAGTAAACTGGTTCTGAATGAAAAATCCGATGCTAGATTGTAAACTGCACCACTGGCAATTACAAGTGGTTGAGATCTTCTATAAAACTGATCTGGATTCCGGAGCGCCCACAATTCAGACGGTGTTGACGACGCCAGGCGAAGTTTCCCATCAATCAGCTTTAATTCCAATATTCTTGGAAGTGTCATTTGTCCTCTCCACTCCGCCGTGGGCAATTGCTCTCCGTACAACCAGTTACTCATCCAACCTATCAGAAGACTCCTTCCCCTGGGTTCATTTGCAAATGTGACTCCAGCATAATTGTCCGGGCCCCAATCCATCCAAAGAACTTCATCGATATCAAATTTTCTAAAGGTTTTACCATCAAATTCCCCAAGGAAATACTGAGTGACTGACCCCAGGTTTGGACCACCTGGATTAATGCTGACCAAAAGGACCCAAACCGCTTCTCCATTAAATTCAAATCGGAGAATATCAGGGCATTCCCAAACGCCACCATGGGAGCCCTCTGGTGGATTTGCGCCGAATTCGCTGGTCAGTGTCCAGGATTTGAGGTCAGGGGAACTATAGAAGCTAATCCTGTCTGAAACGGCTAAGCTCATCACCCATTCCTCATTCACAAACGCTACTTTTGGATCCCGGAAGTCTCGGATCCCTGGATTGGGAAGGACGGGATTCCCTGCATATTTTTGGAAACTTCGGCCAAGATCATTGCTAACGGCTATACTTTGTTGCTGACTGGCACCGTCGTGAGTAAAAATGGCGATGATTGGTGGAGTACTTCCAGTTTGGAGGCCGGATGTGTTCCGATAGTCGACGACTGCACTTCCACTAAATATGGTTCCCAACTCGTCGGGGTACAAGGCGATTGGGTACTCTTCCCAATGGATCAAATCCGTTGAAATCGCGTGACCCCAATGCATGGGTCCCCAGGTCATTCCGTCAGGATGATATTGGTAGAAGAGATGATATTCCCCGTTTAAATACACCATACCGTTGGGGTCATTGAGCCAATTCGAAGCTGGACTAAAATGTAGCTGCGGGCGGTGTTTGCCTTCCAGGCATTTTGGGGACGCAACAGGACTCGAATTTACATTGGCAATTAAAGCTGTAATGGATGCCAAGATCAGAAAATGTAAAGTTCGTTTCTCCATGACTTTGGTAAATTATATGAGCTTTGCTCTTCCGTGAAATATATTTGTTTAAATGAAGGGTTTTTATAGTGGGACTTGGTTCAATTGGGCTGAGTGTGAGCACGCTGTGTCCATCCGATCCGGTCCTCCAAGTCGGTACTTCAGTTTTGATAAGCCGATAATATTTTGTAACACGTGGACAGACCAAGGTTTTCGTTGTAAGCCAAGCTACAGTCAAAAACACTGCATAAGGAGAAAGATTTTAAAATAATTTATTTGTTCAATTCTCATTCAAATTACCCGTGATCTTCGCACGGGTATCTTCGTGATCGTCGCTATCGCAAACCTACACGCATACAACTCATGTGCGATGTATATAGTTCAATACTATTTATTTCCTAATTGTCGTCATTGCCTTATCAATGAAATCGTCAATCAATCCTACAGGTAATTTTTAGCAATTACAACATTACCGTAAATGACACAATAGAAGCCCGGGGCTTTTATTTAAAATCGACACTTGGAGGCGGTGCTTCTATTCGGGCCGGGGCTTCTAATTAAATTCAAACTAAAAGTAGAGTGTGCTTAGTACAATACTGGGTTTTACTTAGTATAAAACAACTCAAATTAGCAATAAATGAAAGCTAACTTTACTTATCAGAGTCAGGCGTATAATCAGGAAGTCCGTTATTGAAGCGAAAATACCCGCAGAATGGAAATGAGCGAGTGGATCATAAAAACACCGGGGGCTTCCATTAGAGAATGGGCTTCTATTAGGGCAGGGGCTTATATTCCCAGAATCCACCCAGAGACGGGGCTTCTATTAGGGAAGGGGCTTCTATTTAGGGGATGGACTTCTATTGTGTCATGTACGGTAGTTCTTCAACGGAAATGCTGTAAATTTCACTGTTACAAAAATGCTAACTGTCTTGACATTAGCGGAATGAATATATTGGTCGCAGAGAAAATACAGCAGAATTCAGCATTCAAGGAAACTTGATGGCAACAATGAAACCTCAAGTTGACAATTTTGGGATATTGAAATTTGATCAGAAGCTCTTAGCGTTATTAACATAGCACAGATAAAACTCGTAGGAAGTAACGAATGCTACCCTTACGTGAATAAATGTCTATTAACAACGCAATTCACGTCAAGGTTGGATTAACCAGCCCTGATACTCAAACACTGATAATTTATAATCCTCTGCCGAGGAAAGGACATGTTATTTGAAAACGGGAAATAAATAAATTGTTATTTGTCAACGCCGAAAAGATACGGCCAGTAATAGATGACAAGATGTGTAATTTTAGTTCATGTATATATAATGGGCATTCTGTCCACGTCGCCTCGAGTATGCAATTTGCAATTAATTCTGGAGAGCATTCACATTAGTTGATTGAATTGCGCAAACACTTACTTTATCGTTCGATGATTTTTTTAATTGGAAACTACGGATCCGGGATTAACGAGAGGTGTATTGCCTCTACTTAAATAGAGTGCTTGTCTTGCGACGTCGCCATACCAGTAATCGTTAATATTGCAATTTGCAAGTTGACCTTCCAATTCGCAATTCTGCATTCAGCATGGGAAAATTCTCTTTCGCGGTTTGCCTGATTTTGGCAATTTATTTTGCTCAAGCATGGTCGCGTAATATTAAAGAAACCGAGCCTCCATTCCTTTGGTTTCCCAAAGATGATGGCACTAACGAAATGGTAAAGGGGTATCTGGAAGGATCTCCTCAAACAATGGCGGACGAAAGGGACATTCACTTTTACCTTTTCACAAAGTACTAGTTAAAATTGAATTCATTAAAAAACGTTTTCAAACTTATTCTGACAAGAAATATTTCAGACACAATTCAAACAATGGGCAAGAGCTTTGGGAAGGGAATTTGGACTCAGTAAGAAATTCCCATTTTGATAGTTCCTGGCCAGTAAAATTTGTGGCACATGGCTTTGGTAGCAGTTCCGTCGGAGGATCAGCTGGGGCGGTAAAAAGCGGTCAGCCAAAAATACATGAGACACAATAATATAACTATGTTCAGCAGCCAAAAACCATTGCATTCTCATTAATTTTCAGCTTACATTGAAGCCTTGGGCAATGTTAACGTTATCCTCGTCGATTGGCAAAAATTAGCTGCAGCCCCATTCTACGACACTGCAGCCCAAAATACACGCCTTGTTGGAACAAAAACAGCTCGTTTCATCGAGTTCTTGGTGGACTACCGATTTACAACTGTAGCTCAGCTTCATCTTATTGGACACAGTCTGGGAGCTCATGTAATGGGATTCGCGGGATCAGGTCTTTTGGTTGGAAGATGTCCAAGAATCACAGGTAGGACTAACAACCACAAACCTTTATTTGGTCAATTCTGCAGTTATACTTTAAAGTATTCCTTTCCTACTAATTCATGCTAAGCCATGGACCCTGCTCTTCCACTCTTTGGAAATGTTGGAGATGAAAGCCGTATTGATCCAAATGACGCGCTTTTTGTGGATGTCATCCACACTTCAGGAGGTAACAACTAAACTCCAAAAAAATTATCTAGGCCGAGGAAGGCTAAAATTATTTACTTGCACTTTGCTAAGGTCCATTGACCTCTGGAGAGCTTGCATTCATGGAACCTCGAGGACATGCTGATTTCTACCCTAATGGTGGAAAGAACCAGCCAGGATGCACAGGATTGCCAGAAGTCGTTGGTTAGTATAAAATAGCCATAGGAGTAACCGTAAAGGACTTCTACAATGAGTTGCATTCAATTCTACAGGTGCGTGCAGTCATAGCCGTTCTTACGAATTTATGGCCGAATCGATCCGCCGTGGAGGATTCACATCGTGTCGTTGCACCAAATGGGATGATTTTAACACCTGTAACTGCGGATCCACTTCAAAAATGGGTCATGCATCAAATCCAAAGTAGGATTTGTGCATCACTCTCTATTATTAGAATTATGATTGTGCATTAGAAAATGACTTTATGTGCTTATCTGTTTTACAGTGAAAAGGGGTACTATCATCTCACCACCAACGCTCAATCACCGTACAGCAAAGGCTAAGTCTTTCCTAAGAGTTGGATAGGTGGAACTCTACTTTTGTCTATCTCTTTGCTTTCAAGACGAGTGTAAACAAATATATTGGAAACAATAACCTTTAAAACAATAAATCTTCCGTGAAGAAAATTCGAGTAATAATATGAAAAAGAATCGGCAGTCAAGTTTGTCTCTAATTCATGTATTGGCATTGCATTATACATTTTGACGATTTCTCTTAACAATAAAATAACTTTAATATGGAGCTCAATAAGTCTAGTATTCTAACAGTCATGTTGCAAGAATTCATTCTCTCCGGTCATCTAGAAATCGCACAGAAACAAAACTAAAAGTGGCAAATGAATAGGAGCACATAACGACTAAATTAAGCACTGTAAATGCAATCAAGTAAAGCAATTTGGGAGTGAACACGCTCCACACAAACAGATGGTGGCGAAATACGAAGATAACTACTGAGAATATAGCAACCTGAAATCCATTCGTTCTTGTCAAGAATTCCAGAAAACCTTCGATCTCAGCACGCCTGCAAATCAAATAAATCAATCTTGTTACGACTACGTAAGCTTCTACTGAAGTACATTAAATTACAACGCATAGTTTTAATAGTTTCCGTGCTTACCCCCTACTCAAAGATTTCTCATCATTGTCGAAACCAATGTAGTCCAGGAAGCTTAGAAAAACTAGTATCGTGGCCGAGAATGTATTAGCAAATATAAGGAGTCCTATCAAAACTTCGTTATACTCGTCTAATCCCAAGTATCCAGAGTTTACATCTACCGATGCAATGCTGTTAGAGTTACCCTAAAACAAAGAGAGGAAGGCAATTAACACACTCCTAATTTCAAATGTCTCCTTCTTACTATATCTTCACCTGGTAGAAAAACACTGCGAAGCTCATTGTAAGGAATGTAATGATTCTAGTCCGCATGTTCACCAATTTATCACAGAGCCTGTAGATTAAAAAGCCTATTTATAGTTTATTTACAATTAACTTCAAACACAACTAAATTACTATTTAAAATATTGTGAAATTAAAATATTACCACGAAGCTGTTTCCACCTGCAATAAAATTAGAGCAATGAGTGGGATGTTGTAAAGCCTTTGGAGAAGAATTGAAAACAATATCCACGCATTCGTCAAGCAAGTTCTCGTGCCAAATCCAGCTCTACTAGTTGAAAACCCTTCAAGCACTGGAACTAGGTATCCCAGTTTTGTCAAATTCTGAATGTACCCAAAGGTCAAATAACTTATCCAGCCAGAGTCGAACTTTACAAAAGTTGTCAACATAATAGAAGCCATGAAAGTATGGCATGTTTTGTACCTCCTGAGGTAAACTATGGAAGCCAGAGAACAAAGAACTATCACAACACACAATGTTTCGTGCACTTTTAAAAAGTCTACAAAGTCATTCAAATGTGTCCACTTTTGCCCTGTTTGATTCCACGCAATTGCAATGCGATGAGCCAGAAGAGCGATGAATACTTGGACGCAAATATCACCCAGATCTGGACCGCGATTCTCTCCAGAAACACATACCATGAAGAGTATGAGAGTAGTTGTCCACATGTAGTAACGAATGTAATGCTCTTCCTCCACAAAACTCGAAGAAAAGTAGAAAAGAGGAGCTAAAAGCAGCAAACCGTGCGTAATCCAACTGTGCAGGGATTCCGGCACTAGAAACAGACATTTGCATTAATTAATGCTTATAGTTGAAGTTAATTTTAGTTGACAAAGTAAATGCTCCTTACTAGGCATCCAAAATCTTCGGAAGTCCAATTTCAGGTATATTATTATAAATTCTAGTACGGTAATTGGTATCCAAATGCCCAGTTGAATCCAATAGCAAAGAATAACACCGAAAAATCCAACTGCAGCAAACAATCCATCTTGGCGCTGATTTGAATGGTCCCACTTCAAGCAGATCATAGCTAGTGCTTGGAAGACTATTGTAATTCCCCCAATCAGTTGTAACGTGTTTTGCTCTCCAGTAGCAGAAGCACAAACTTCACTCATATCAGCCAGTAAGTTTTTATACTGTAGAAGGACGTTCTCTTCCGTTGGGAAACCTCGATCCAAGTAGTTGATATGTGCGGCAACCGTGTTATTGAATTTTAAAAGCACTGAAATTCAAAATTCATTGTTCATTCTTAACTAGCTGTTTCCAGCAAGACAATTATTAAGCTGTCGTTTGTGGACGTACGCTTGGATTGATCCCCCATAAAGGTTATCTTTGATAACAATTTCTTGTAATGAACAGCATTATAGTACAAGGTGAAAAGTTGGCTTTGAATTGGCAAGTGTCCCAAAACCCCAGGAATCACGGTGCCCACGGTTTGAGATGGAAATGGCAACCCCCAAAGTGCTGATAAAGTCGAGGCTATGTCCACTTGATCAACAATCGGCAGTTCCCCGTTTCTCCAGTTCTGGTTAGTACTACGAATAAAAACATCCATCCATACCAATTCAATATCATTGTTATGTGCAACTCATATTCAAATCCACAAGCGTACAATATACTTACCATTTTGGCATTGTATCAGTTGATAAGACTATCAGAGGTGTCGTAACTTCCGGATACGTATTACCCCCGTGGCCACCCACGTTAGCCTTATTAATTCAAAATATAGCTTGAATTGGCACATTGAATATTTAAAACATCTAAATCAATTAATTACCATTCCATGGTCTCCACAAACAATTAAAACTGATCTTCCTTTCGTCTTCTTTAGATTATCATATATTTCTCCTATGATTCCGTCCATCTCTTCAAGTTTAGTGGAGATCAACCCAGAGTCTGGCCCATGAACGTGGCCAATATGATCTAGTCCTAAATAATGCAGCACCATTAGGTCCCAGTTATACCAAGAACTTAACTCTCGCCGCAAGTTTCTCGTAACATTGTTATCCACCTACAATGTTGTTAAAAAACATAACCGTTGAGCAATAACGAAAGATAACAACAATGTGAATGTGACTCACTCAAAAGTTTTAAAGCAGGAATTACCTCTGTGAAGTCAGATACAAAAAAAGAAGATACGCCTTCCTTTCTCTTGAATTGAGTTGGAAATAATTTGACCCAAGTATCATCTCCGTAGAAAAGTAGAGTTTTGGAATGGTGGTAGGCTTGCCATATAAAATTATCTTGCGTCATTTCCGAAGATTTGAAGTTGTACATAAAATCCCAATATGTAGAAATGTCTCCAGAAACAAGGGCCTGTGGAATTCCAGGCAATTCAAAGATGGTGAGTGAAGAAGTTAAAGGATAGCTAACATATCTTGATATCTTAAGTTTTAACCTTTATTCTTGGAAGTGTAACGGTTGGAGACTTTACTTTGGCAGCATACACACATCCATTGGAGTCGTCTAATATTTTACTCACAAACGACATCCGATTCCGAAACAAAAAGTCGACTCGTAAGGCGTCAATCACAAATATCACAATTTTGTTCACAGATGGCCCGTAGTAACGCGAGTGTCTGAAATAGTTAAGAGCGGAGTATTAAACTGTCAGGCTTAATCAATCATTAAATGCAATATTGTTCAAATTTGTAACACATTTATATGTTTAAACTCACGAGGAATCCTGGATTTTATTGGGAATTGGTGTGACCTCTAATTCCACCGCCTTCTTTTCACCGATGACACCCACAAGGATAGTATAAAGTCCAAACAACTGAACCCCGGTCACAAGAATTAGAATGTCCACTTTCCGCATTGTCAGATTTTAATCGAAACAAATACAAAGATAAAAAAAGTGAGCGGTTAAATAACAAAATTCTACGACCATTTTTTTAGAAGTGGACGAGAGCAGTTTCGGCAAGTTGCCGCGCCTCGACTTCAATTCTACACAGGATGCACGGCCAGCTTTAAATGAATCTCACTGTACCCTGATCCGGTCGATGAATATTCCGGGCAGTTTTTGGCAAATATTAAATGGAACGAAACTTCAACATTAGCATATTCTATTCTATGACATGTGCATTCTAATAATCAATCGTACAAAGCGAAATAAAAAATGTTTACGCTTTGTACGTACGCGTAAGGATTCGAATGAAGTAGTAGTTATAGTAAACCCCAGCACCGCGCCGCGCGCGCGCGCCGACGACGACGGGACGTAGTGGTTTTTGTCATTTAAAAAGCAATAAAAAAGTGCAAAATGTAATAAACGTCGGACGCACGGAAGGGTGCATATAAGCCCTTTAATTAAGTGTAAAATATATATTCCAAGAATCGCATGCATACACACTTATCTGCTCCAAAACGACTAGGCCAATTCATTTCTATTTCTAAATAGTAAAATTCAATTTAGTCAACGTAGATTTGGCCCTCATCCTCGTAACGATCCTTGCCATGACTGCCAGTTAGCGCCGTCTCCTCTGGCTCTGCATTATGATAATAGAAATCCTGGTAGTCTCTTAATTTCTTGTGATCTCTTATGTGAGCGTAATTTGCAGATAACGCCATCAGGAATTGTACCTGAGGTAAGAATTGAAGTTTGTGTTGCTTGATTTTGATTTAGAATAATTTGGAACTTGTTATCCATACTAAGCTTAAGATGATAACTCCCGTGGCGATTGTTGCAATAAAGAACATAAGCTCTCCCCTCTCCACGTAGTCCTTACAGAAAGGTTTGATTTCTTGGGCTTCACAAACCTTCATGTCTTCTTGCCTCGTGTTGTACGGGAAGAGGAAATCTAATCAAGATTCAAGGTTTGAAATGCCGATTTTATTAATTGATTGAGTTTTCTAATTCTTTTTACGGAATTGCTGGAAATCAATGCAGTTGAACGCGTCAAATGGAGGCTTTTTGTGCACGCACAGTGACCAGCAGACATTGAATACCATCGTAGTGACTACCAGAATTCCAAACAGACCAATCCAGAATAGTTTTAATATGTAAGCAATTGCGATAAACTAGCCAAATAATGAATTAAAAATTACATTTGTATATGAAGCGAGAACACTTGTTACAAAGTTTGTTGGAATATCTTACCACGGCACAAGAAATCCGACCACCGACCTGAGACTGCCAAGCTCGATACACACTTGTCCTAGTTTCACCAGTAGCCAAAAATCCAACAAAAAGAATCATTAGCCCAACTGCAGCCGTTACACCCCCGACTATAACGAATGCAAGTTGAACACCGCGAAGCCATTCAACGCGAAAATGAAACACTTCTTCAAACATTGCTCTGCTGTAAGTGAGTCCACGGTAAAATGTAACGCAAAATACACCGGAGCCTGCAAGACATAGGATTGCACCGATCAACGTTGCATACGGTGTCCGTGTCATACAACTTTTGCACGAATTTCCTGGTTAAAAAGATATAAAGAAATATATTCGCTCATTTGCTGTTAATTTATATGAAAGTATCGTGCTCACTCACCCATTGTGAAATTATATCCGATTCGTCTGAGTTTTTAGCAAATTGTGATCTAAGTAGACATCGTGGTGGTCGTGTCGTCGCGTGCGTCGGTTGCCACTACCAGCAGTGTCCTTGCAAAAATGCGAAAGTCCAACTTTCTTAATGTCAGAAATAAATATAGAGATAATTGCGGTGAGCTAGTTGGAAATCTAAGCCAATTTTGTAGTTGTGTGCGACTTTTTTTCCTTGGTACAGCACAGCCACACCTGGGATTGTTTAATCTTATCAGTGTTTACTGATTCGCAGGAAATGGATCACCAAAGTTAACACTAACACACTTTTTGTAGTTTGTCTGACAGAGAGGGGAACGGAAATTAGAGCAACTCTAAAAATGAATGTCAGAATAATAAATCCTACGCTACACTACAAGAAAGCTTTCATTCAAATCGCAGCAGAACCCGACGCAATTTACAATTTAGGTCCGTCCACGCTGAATGAATAATGTCCGAATGTGAGCCATGCTTGCACCCGGAACTAATTGGAATGATTTATCAGTGCAGTGTAAACTTTTAAAAGCGCTGCTGTCTTTGGCGACCTGCATGTTGTCTGTCTTAGCAAGAATTGAGAAATGTGCACAATAAACGATACAGCGGAATTAGCAAGAATATGT
>JAAXYW010000679.1:20469-31705 GCA_036851895.1 Orthonychiurus folsomi | reverse complement strand
CCCTGTTACTGGTAGAAAAATTTACAAGGACGCGGCAGAACGATTAAAGACGGTGGTGCAAGATTTTGCCAATCAAGAGCAAATTGATTACCTGACCTCGGTAGCGCAGAATGTTGAATACAATGTCTCCTAATTTAAATTATGGGAAAGCTTAGGATTTAGCATAATATCAATTGTTGTAGTACTCTCTGGCACTAAATGCAAGCAAATTCAATAAAACATCGCTGCAATTGAATTCGATGTAATTGTGCATTCGCTGCAATTGAATTCGATGTAATTGTATATTCGCTGTAATTGCATATTCGCTGTAATTGTATTCGCTGTAATTACATGTTCGCTGTAATTGTATTCGCAGTAATTGTATTCGCTGTAATTGTTTATTCGCCGCAATTGTTTTTCGCTGTAAATGTATTCTCTGTAATTCCTTGCGCTGTAAATTTATTCGCTACAATTGTTTCGCTGTAAATGCATTCGCTGTAATTCCTTCGCTGTAATGACGTGCTACGATTGAGTCTATGCTCAAACAGCAAACATTTTACGAAACAAAGTTGCTGTTAGACCGAAGCATCCAAATATGCCATGAACACAAAATGTTTTCCAAATCTTTAGCCCCCAATCCATCATTGTCTGACATCTGGTTTCCCACACACACGAGAGAAGGAGATTCCTCAAAACACTCAACCCTGCCCGCTGCCCCCCAAATTCATTGTCAATTCTGATATTGACAAAATATTATTTGCGGTCATTTCCCTCCGAATTCTCTCAAAAAGTGAAAGGAAATGCGTCTTTATTCGGATGAAATTATGACTCGGTCATTGGAAATATATTCCTTCCTTATTTTGAGTGGTTCATCCAAGGCACGGACGGGTGGATCAAATCCCGTCGATCAGTGACAATGAAAAATGAAGTTGGAAGGCATGATAGGGTTGAGGGAGGATTGAGAGAGCCTCGCCTCGACTGGTGGCGTATCCACCAGAATATCTAATTTCATATTTATACTACTACTATAGGAGCAACTCACGTGTCAAATACTGAATATAAGGGTAGAGCACTGAGAAGTTTGAACCTGCAAAATTATTACAGTATTTTTTTTTCCATTTTTTTACCCATGTTTTTGTTCCTTGTATTTGCATCCACGTTTGCATCACCAGACTCGAGCCCAACGCCGCACCATAAGGCACATTTAAATCAAAATCTCTAGTTCTCCCTCCTCCTTTCTCACCCCCTTCGTTTCCCCATCTTTAAACATATGAAAATATCCTTCACTCGGATAGAATAAAGCTGAGAAAAGCGTAGAAAATTCCTTGGGATAAAAAAAAAGACCGGCTAAGATTTCATATTCGCTCGCTCACCAAGG
Organism: Orthonychiurus folsomi; assembly: GCA_036851895.1. Classification (NCBI taxonomy): domain Eukaryota; kingdom Metazoa; phylum Arthropoda; class Collembola; order Poduromorpha; family Onychiuridae; genus Orthonychiurus; species Orthonychiurus folsomi. The sequence continues at coordinate 30,348 of JAAXYW010000679.1, read as the reverse complement.
CAAGGCGTACGTACGTCTTTACTCCTAACGTATGTCTAAGGTATCAAATAGAGAGCTTAAGTCAGCATCATTTTTCATTCTTCCCTTCTTTCTTACCCCTGCATCTTCCTTCGCCTCCAAAATAATACATCATGACGAAGACTTTTCAAGCATATCAATAGCATGGGAAGAGGAGACTGGGACTCTTACGTTGTTTTCTCCCTTTAAATAATATCCTAGTAATATTCTTCAAGGATTCAGCTCAAATGCAGAAAAAGTAAAAAAAACCACACAGTCAACACCGAAGAAATTTCTTTACCCTTGGTGTATGTACATGAGCACAGCACAGCTGGGATTACAGCCAGATGCATTTTGCATTCCATCCAAGTTAAACTACAGGATTTAGGACAAAGTACTCCCTCAAAAATCCAAATTGTGTCCCTTTATTTTTAACCGTAACTTCGTATGACTAGGAAGGATGAAGATGATGACGAGGATGGGGGGGCAGGCTTCTGAACAGAGATTAAAGGATTTCCACATTCTTCTTTGGTAAACAAATAATGACTGGGCCTATGTCATGTCATGGCATGGAAGGAAAAATGTACGTCGCGTGCTGTGTCATCATCCCGTGTGTCAGGATTAATATCCAGTATGTTTATTTCCCAAACCATCTTTTCCCACGAAATAAATCCATGAAAATATTTTCCAGTTGCATGTATCATACATATCCTTGCACTTGAATTTTTAACTATACGATAGAAATATTTTCCGTTGAAATCTGAGCGCAATTCCCTTGCGAATTTCGAACCCGATTTCCCCTGCTGTGTGGATATCTGATTACGACGACGGGTTTCACCGCACCGCACCGCAAAGGATATTATTCCAACCGAAATGATTTCCCCCCACCACCCGCGCTTGAATGGATCCACAAGATTAAAATGGAATGTAAACACTTCCCTTGTAATAGAATTAGGTAATAGTATTTGAACAAATCTTATCCGGGATCTTTCGCCATTGAACATTCACCCTAAGGAGCGTCTAGTAAATATACCCACCCACATGCACTGAACCGTCGCGTCGCGTCGCACGCCACGAACATACATACGATTTATTGTGTCCAGGTTTTTGAAGAGGAGTGCAAAAATTGTACAATTCACTCACCCATTTGAAATTGCACAATGCAATGCAACAATGGAATACATTTCTGAAAAGAGAACCCTTTCTCCCTGTTAAAATTTCACCCACGCCATGCCTTGGTAGCCAATATGGTAGGAGTGGGAGTCGGAAATAAGGTAGGAGTGAAGGGAAGTCAAGCGTAAGGAATTCATGGGAGGAAAGGAACTGATCTGATAGTCATCTTCAATTCACTTTTCAATTCTAAAGAAAAAGTTAGTCCGAATCTCAATGGAAAAGCAGGTGCAGTTCGTACTCAATTCTCTGAGCTTTCAAGTTGTCCACGGCACGGAATCACCAAAAAAAAGTCCTAACATCTTGTCCAGAATATTATGTTAGCCACTGGGAATGAAAGGAAAAATCTCTCTCGTCAGATATCAACATTATGTAAACAAGTATTTTACTTTTGCACCGGCTTAAATATCCCGTGGTCATTTTTGGATTTTAAAATTAAAAACAACGTTTGCACATAAAATAACTTGAACGAATAACTTCTCAGTCGTTTTTTCCGTAATTCCGGCATCCTTAATTGAATAGTTTAATTCAACTGCTTATACAAACATATTAAAATAACATTTAATAAATTAATTAAGCGACGCGGACTCATGTTCAACGGGCTTAAATTCCGCACTGCGCTGACGAAGTAGCGGAGAATTTCAAATACACACAAGTATAAAACAAAACAAAGGGAAGCAGAGGGAAGAGCTACACCAACTAGCAACTCCTCTAAATCGAATCGAATATCGTAATATTTATTATTTAATTGTGCTGTGCTACAGATTAGTTGATTCATTCAAACTTGGAGAAATGGTTGGGATTGGGAACAGAGTGCTTGGTTCGCGTGATCATGAAGCACTAGACGAAGTCGAAGTACGGAATATTTGGTTCAAAGGTCAAGTACTTGAAAATACGGTGTCTTTGGCAAAAGACATTAATTCATCATCCATTTCCAGCTTGACCAGATGGCATTTGTTCTTTAGTAAGTATAAAACTGAACACATGCTACTGAACAATTCCAAGATATAAACATAATTTAAAATACAATGTCGCATTTTTTAAAACCAGCAATTGTCGTGCTGGGAGCTATTGTGATTTACGCTTTAGGCATTATCCCATGGATTATTGTTGAATGGAGAAAAAAGAAAGCAGCGAAATTGAGGCGTCTCAAAAGACAACGGATGGAGGAGTACGCGCTTAGTCGCCGGAGTAGAATACCTAAATATATTTTAAACACTTTATTTACTGGAGTGACTGCACTCATAATGTTTTTGTAAACTTACGATTAGTGTAATTAAATTTTTGTCTTGCAGCTTGGCTTTCCCACAAAAAGCACGAGTCCGACTGTGAAGAAGGAGATGACTATAGTAGCTGGCCAGTGTGAATTTCAAAACATGATATTACGTTAGACTTACTTAGCCACAAGGAGAAAGGTATCAAATTCGTTGTTTATTGTTGTAAGTTAATTGGCTCTGTTCTTTTTGAAATAATATGAAATTGTCTGAATAAGAAGAAAAAGCTCTGATTCTTGGGTGATATTTGTGATTGATATTGGAGTAATTGCTTTTGCTGCTCTTGACCTGCATCAAGATTAAATATAAATATTTCCAAAATTCTCGAATAGGTTATACGCCACACGCATTTCATACGTCACACATAGAATTTTACAGTCCGGAAATGGAGAATAGATCCTCAAAACTTCCCACTTGTTTCACATTCCTCAAATTCCAGCACAAACTTTCTAAAATAATGACCCCTTCCCACACACAATTTCTCACATCAGCATTCGAAAGGAAGCCAAGTGAGCAATCTAAGGAGTTGCTGCTTAATAAACCAATCATACTAAAACTACTTCGGGAATTCCGCAATACACTGGAGCTTTCCTTGAGGGCTCTACCCGAGTAGACCCAATTCCGTCTTCAACGGAAAGTTTGGCAACATGAAAAGGTAGGGGACCTAGCCTGGCCTTCATGAAGGGAAGGTTATTAATGATAGCTCACATTCAATCTCATATTAAAAGCCTTCTCGGTAAGACAATTAAGTGTGTATCCCGCAGGCTAGACTCCAGACTCAAACCCAACTCCTAACATACGGAGTCCACAGTAGCTCCCAACCATTTCCCGTCCTATTCATTAGTGCAGAGTGCAGATTTGAAAGTCTCGAAACTCTGGAACCCCTCTTCGAAACAAATCTTCCATCTCAGTCAACCTTTAGATGTAGGGGGTGCTGGCTGGGAACAGATTCCCCCTTTCTCTCTAACCTGATTAGTACTGATTTCGGAAACCTTTAATTTTACAAAATAATTAATTACTCTCTGTCTGGGTTCTGGAAATTCATTTAATTTCCCTTCTCACACCTAAAATTTCCGCCGATTCGTAGCTTTGGGTTTCGGATGGATTTCCCAAGACCCCATTTCCTTTCTCCTGACTGTATTTTAAGCACAATAGTAAGTTGCTTGCACAACTTGTTTGCAATCCCTTTGATTGTTCCAGTTCGACACCATGATTTTTCCCCCTTTATTCCACTCGGATTTCCAATCAACTTGTCCGTTGACCCCTCCTCTTTCCTATCTTAATCATCAGAACACAAATCCTTAGAGGGTTCAATTTGGGTTGTTGGGAATATAGTACCACCAGCATACCACACACAACCAAACCATTAAATCTTTACCACAATCTAGCCCTAAGGTTTTATCTCTTCAATATTGGTTTTTGGATTGAATGATACATCATATTGATACACATAGTAAGACCTTTGGCTTTAGAATCCATCAATTGAGTTTAGAAATGTACAGGCAAAGGAAGGGAAAGCCCATGACTTCGCGCGACTCCCACATTATTTGAGGTATCGGTAGACCAAAGAGAGGGAAGGGTGATTGAGTGAAATTGTGACATTTCCTCGTTGACGGATCATCCTTCAAACTGAACTCCAGAGACACAAGACGAGTAAAGACACTCTATTCTCTTTTGTAATACACTTAGGATGCGCACGGGTATGTGCGACTAATGGAATCATTCGAACGGAACATTTTTTTCCCCGGAAATACCTAGGCATCGCACACCAGAAATCCACCCAGCCAGCCATGCTTTACCAATCCTCAACTTCCGAATGGACGGGTAGATTAAGTAAACATTATTATTTCTTCTATACTTGAAGGGAAGGGGGGATTCTTTTTAGTTCTTAACAACATAACAACGAAATCAAGCGGAAAATGTCCCTAAAGCATGCCAACCCCTTTTTTTCCCCAACCCACGGATCCCATTAGATCCCAAGATCAGATGATTCAACCATGGAATTGCCTCCAAGGAGAAAAAAAATTTCTACTCTTGCACAAATTACTCCGCTTATTTCCTTCGCGAATAAGTGTGCAATTCCAATAAAAAGAAAGCAGACGGGGTTTGCGATATTTGCCCCACATTCGAACAGTACTTACCCCCACTTCAAGTTTCAAATACAAAAGTTTTGGTAAACTTTGAAAAAGAACTAATTCTGAAACGGGAAAAACTTTTGAAATTTTTGACGTCCAAAAGAGTCATAAATTGCGGAACTCGCATAAATCATTTTTTGCATTCAATCTGTACAAAAGTTTACAGCCTCACATCTTGGGAAGTACTATTCATCAGACGAATTCAATCGATTCCTAATTTCATGCCGTTTTGACATAAAGATTTTGGCAAATATTTTTTAAGGTTTATTTGGTTGGTGAGGCACAATTCGCACAATCACACACACATATTAATTTAAAGCCTAACAAAAGTAATGCAAGTTACAACCTGCGCCAGTAGAAGTGTAGAGTGTAAGAATGCAGCACGAACCAATTTATATCCACAAGAAATACAAAATGCGTAATCCTTAGGATTTATGAATAGCACAGATCTTTCGGAGAGATGACACGGAGAACAATGAGCATAAAAATTGTTTAATGTGTTTAGCAATTAAAAAGTTGTGGAAACTTTACACAGAACTATAAAATCAAGCTCCTATACCATCAGTAACGACTGCTCCAGAAATACTTCAAATTGGCGGAATTAGAATTAAGCACAGTTCGGTCTTGCGTCGCCTGCTTTCTCTAACAAGTTTACATTAATGTTTGTAGTGTGGTAAGTTCAAGATCCAGTTTGAGCTCCGTAACTCTTTGGGTCTTCAACTCATCTCCAAATGTTTCAATCTCCTTAATTTTATCCCTTTGTCTGCCTGAATGCTAAACCTGCTTAATGACAGTACTTTCAATAGTACTTATAACTTAACGCCTGCCGCTGAGCAGTTAAAAAACTATACTTTCAATGTATAAAAAATGCATTCTTTCCTAAATCAGTCCGAAGTTGTCAATTCATTAATACCTATCAAGCAGCCTTATCTTTATCCATCGAAACAGTCAGTCATACCCTCTCTATTTCCAACGAAGGGAAATCATCATTTATTTTTAGATCCTTCATTCAATAAATAATTAAATCCAGGATTCGTCGTACCAGGAAAATAGCTTGAAGAGCACAGGAAGCGTCAAATATTGGCACCATTTTCCAACACTTCCATGCATGCCTATGCCCCAGGCCAAAACCGAGTCGTACCAGTCCTTGTTTTATCCCTGGCTAAGGTATGCCTACTTTTCCTCCGCACTTCACACTTCCTCCGATCTCCAATATTGGACAGCATAGCTCACATAGGTGGCTTAGACAGACGTGAAGGAAGTACAAAGACGACGAAGGACAGACGACTTTCACCCTCACAGTGAGATGGAAGAAAAAAGATGTCTGGCAACTGGAAAAGAGGGAAAACCCCTTTTTGGGGAGTGAGTCCGCCACCATAACGCTTTTCCTTTATGATCTGAAGCTGAAGGTGGGATGTAATATGGAGTTAGTTGGGCCGGACTCGACGAACCAAGAGAGTTTATTGAGAGCTTGTTCCAATTTGGACCCCATTGTCGGAGACCGCAATGGAAAAGTTACTCTCCCATAAAAATCCGTCTCATGTTGAGAAACAACCAAAATCCTCACCAATGGATTTTCTTTTTCCCATTACAACGTTACCCACTCTAAATGCTTCCATCACACAACTCCCACGTCCATCCTCCTCTCCTCCATTAAGGGAAACAATGTTGTGGAATTTCGATGCGAAATCCAAACCTTCTACTACCACTGCTCTGGCTCTGACCGTGAATTCCAACAAAACCAAGAGTTTTTCGTGGAGGATTTAAAGAGGGAAAGGAAAACTGCAGTCTGGCCACCAAGTTTATGAGTGAGGCTTGGAATTCAATTCAACTTTTGAAAACTAATCGAATCCTTTTAATATCAGTTGAGACAGATCTATGATTATAGAATATGCTTTGGCGTTTATCAAGAATTCAACCCGATGGGGTGGAAAAGACTTGGATTTTCAAATGCATTTGTTAGCCTACAGTTTTTTTTTAAAAAAACAACTATGAAATTGGCTACAAGACGACTACAAGACTCTTCAAAGTCTGAAACTAAAAAACTATATATAATATGTTACAATTTCTAACAATGGCTAATAGTCGTCCAAATCTACCTAATTTGCCAAAAATCTGATCCTCAACATCATCTAAGAAATAACTAAGGCCATATACACCTAAAAGAGCGTTGCTGTTCTTGCAGATTTTTTCTCCATCAAAGCATGATTACCTTCCGTAGCTGCAGTTGCCAGTATTGCCAAAAAAACGAGCCTACTTTCTTATTGTATGTGTGCATGTAAGAAGTCTGGTGTTCTTGAGATCGGAGGAAGGATGATGGGAAATGAATCTCTATCGCAAAATCAGGCTTGGCCCACAAATTGTTTATCCTTTCTCCCAACTAAAGATGTCCATGGAATTGGGATGGAACAATAGTGGAGTGGGTTCCAATTAATCAGAGCACGTGGGGAAAAAGAACAGGGTTAGAGACTCCTCAATTTGTAAGCCATTGTCCTGGGTAATGGACATTGCATTGGATAGCCAATCTCAACTCCAACAAAAAAATCCTCATCTATTCATCTAATTTCCGCCACCCGAGTGCCCTTGTACAGACAAGACTCCAAGAAGCGTTGGCCCTTCAAATCCTCCCAAAGAAATCATTTTGTGGTGTGGAAGGAGAAATCCCACCAACCAAGCCTAGAGCCGCTTTCAGTTTCCGTTCCAAAGGCAATCTGATCATTCCCACGCAGGTAAAGAAAGGAAACTGATGGCAATGAAAAGGAAAAAAAAGAAAGTCCGTGCAGAAAACCACTTCTAATTCTCACTTCGTTTCCTAATTACTTCATCATTGCTCCAGGACTTTAGCCCTCAAAATCCTTCCTCGCCCACACCCCCCCATTGATTCAATGAAAGGACGCGGATTTTTTTAGACCTTTAGTTTTTCTATTGAATTAAATCACACACTCAACCTCCATATGCACACAGCTATATCTTTTTTTTTTACAAAATGATATCCATCCATCCATCCATCCATCCATCCATCCATCCATCCATCCATCCACATAAACCACATCATACATACATAAAACTCAAATAACTTGGCATTTACTATCATAATAAAATTTAAGACGTAAGGCTTCCGCGTAAACAAAATCCTACACATAATTTCCATATGAGAATTTAATATTCAGCCTCCGTGGATGAGGCAGGATCCAAGTTCAAAATGAAGATTCAATTCAGAAGGAAGGCGGAAGTCAAACTGTTTCAAGGGTGATAAAAATAAATATCGGAAATCCTATTAGACTGCATGGCCAGGCGTATGTAGCCGTACATAAACAGCGCAGCGGGAACGAACGGGAGGGAGTGTGAGTTCGGGAAAAGGGTTGGTTGGATAAATTGCAATAAAAGGCGGCAGGAATGGCTACGGAGTCCAGTGAATGGGAATGTTTGGCTATTCCAAAGAAGGAAATGCTCAAAATCAATTACATTACATTACTCGTAGTCCTAGTGAAGGAGAGGCACATTACACGCCGTGGGGATTCGGATCTTCCTGGACTTTTGGGTTTTTGAACTCTGGAAATTTCCTGTTTTCTATGGGAAATCACGTATTCAAGGCCAGACTTCTACCATTCAGTAGTAGCCGGTCGTCGCAACGTTTGGATGGGTTCATGAATGATCGATAAAAGATTCCAACGGACAACCCTTTGAAAACCATTCACAAAATTTAAGGTACCTGGCCAAAGCGTGGAATGACCACAATGAATTGTGGATTTGAACAGGAAACGTTTCACTCTCTTCTTTTACATTATCGCCTCGCCTGCAATGTACATCCTATGGCACATAACCCCTTGAATAATTCCATGCATAACCCTATCCCACAAATGTACTCTTTGTTTTCAACTAATCGGGTTTGAAAATTAATCCGTGTTTAACTAAAAATTCGATCAAAGCCAAACGCAAAACCACCAGTTAACAAAAGCATGGGATGAAACCCTAATCCATTTCCCTATGAAAATGTAATCTGCCTAATTACAACGTACACGTACGAAATGAACACTACACTGCACCGCACCGGTTGGTGCGGCTACTTTGCCCACACACATAAAAACTAATTTACAGATCCACTTACAAAAATGAATGGTTTTAGCTCCCATAATATTCCCTTACAATAATTACCATCATCCACGCGCGTACGTACGTAAACCACTACTGAAATATCCATACCCCGTCCTAACCATTACATTATACCAGCTTACACCACACCAAAAACCTTGGCTTTGGCTAACATGAAGCTCACCATGGTATTTTAACTGATTTAGCTCTCATCCTCAGAATACATATTCCCTTTAAGTAGCTCCAATCCAAAATTTTAGTTCCCTGTTCATGTTCACAACATATACACGTACGTACGTACGTACGTCGTGTTTAGCGGGTACCCTTCGTAGCATTCGTGCAGCCGAGCCCTTGAATGTAAAGTACATGTCCCACGTTCAAATCCATTTAATACACTAACGCATCGAATCCACTAATACTAAACTAACTCCAAATTAGTTATGTAGGACAGACTAAACAGTGGATCGGAACATTGGGGACATAAGTATCAAATACATCACACCGTAGCAGCGCCTACCTTCCTCATTCGGAACTCATTATCTAATGGTTTTAGTCAAATTGCCTCCTACACTCTATTTTATGGCTCCACGACCAACCAGTCGCCTTTGGATTGTACTTTGTTGCATTTCTAGGGGACTTGCCCGTCCTACCTGTTTTGTACTTTTTAGGTTTGGTCGTCTTTCGTCTGTTGTGTTCTTCGGGGACTGGGTCTATCTACACGCACTTTCCCTACGTTTAGTTGATTACCAAAGGCGTGTAGAACTCAGTCCACTGTCAAACCGGATGAGAAATTCAACAAAATAAATGTTCCGCTCAAGGCAGGCAGACACGGCACGGCACGCAAAACAAGGAGGAATGGAACAAGTTTGAATTTGTAATTAATTCTAATGAAGGGATCCGTGTTTTAATTTGTCAAACCCGCTCATCCATTAACATCAAATCCTTCATCTCCTATGTAGTATGATGTATATACCGCAATTCATTTTCCCAGAAATGTTACGTACAATATACAATAGCAAACTGAAATGAAATTACACCAGGCAGGAAGCACCGCACCGTGTGTGTACAACACAGGAAATTATTTGGGTTGCACAGATTTCATTAAAGACGGTCTTTGTTGAGTTTACGTTATGCATGAACTTTCTCCTGACCCAAATTACATATTCTACACTACATATGCACATCTACTGAAGATTTACCCCCCCCCCCCC
>JAAXYW010000679.1:0-20453 GCA_036851895.1 Orthonychiurus folsomi | reverse complement strand
CCCCCCCCCCCCCCCCACAAAACCATAACCTTTCTCAAAGTGACTTTCCATCCCACCGCATCCTTCAATTTGAATTTGGGTGAGTAAATTCCATGCCAAAGGCAGAGAGATAAGGGAGGAAGGAAGGAACCCACATAAAAGCCTCTGCAATTTAGCCACCCCACAACCACTAGTCTTCCCCCTCCTCCCCAATTACCATTTGTTTTGATGTTTTTCTCACCATCAAAACACTCACTTCCACCGTCATGCCCCCAAAAAATCAAATAAACCGAACCACTACCGTCCGTTTTTCACTACAAAGTCAAGTCGTAAGGATTTGGGTTTTTACAATTCAAATTCTCGCGCCCAAACGTACAGTACACCATTGAGCATGGAATCTGGGGAATCCAAATGTTTTCCGCATTTATTTTGAAGAAAGAAACTAAAAGGCTGGTTTTCCTTCCCTTGTATGTATTTCTTGAAGGAAATCGACTAATCCCACTAAACTTGGACCCTTGAGATTTTCCCATGCTCCCTGCACTTTCCGGTTCAAACTTTTTAGGGTTCAACAATTTAACCTTGTGCAGGAGGAAACGCACGTACGTATCAATTCCATTCCATTCCTTGGCGTGGATCCCACTAATCATTGCCAATCCTGCCCTTGGCACCACTGGAAATGGGAAAGGGAATTACACAGCCCGGTCTGCGTGGTTTGTGGTGAAAACTCGTGAGCCAAAATCTACTTTTGGCAACCACCGTATTTTACCAATTTGAGAAAATCCGGCCCTTCTTTCCTCCCAATGTTTCAATTTCAATTTTGAAGATTAACTTGTCAACAATGTTAAACGATTTGATAATTACAGTGTTTAAATTTAAATGCAGTATTTTGCAAATCCTCACATTTACTGACGCCCGCCACCATTTATTTGTCAAAATTCAAATGTCCAGTCTTACAATAATAATTTCCATCCACTTTACTTATACAAGTACAGCGTTTATGCATGGATCGCACGCTATACGAAATTGTCCCACTCAAATATTCGTGGTAAGATCGCAAGGAGCTGATATCCTGGGGAATGCCTGTCAAAATAGATTCTTACAGGATAATGGATAACGCCCTTAATATTAGATTCCCAGTCCCCCACCTACCTAATGTACATTGTACCTAGAAGGAAATAATTGGAGGACTTTCCCTTTCCCTTGCCCGGTTCCGTTGAACTTTGGGATACATACGATAAGGATACAAAAATACAATGGTACGGAAGAAGACCCTCTCCTTTTGTAAATGGTGGATGGTTGCTTCCTCCTCGAACACACACACACACAACACACGAGAGTCACCTCAATCCACTAGGGCCCTTTCAAATGGCTACTATTACCACATTTATTAACTTCCAAGAAGGCCATTCCCATCAAACCCGCCTTCTCCTCCTCCCATCAAATTTATCCTCAGCCTAAACTTAAACGGAGAGTCCCTTCCTTTAAGGTCCCTTCCTTTCTTTTTTTTTCACAAAATAAAAAAAAAGAAACACAAAGGAGAGAAAGGCCTTGGACTCAACCCATTACCTTTCATTGCACTACAAGCAAGATACAACTCACAAAAGCGGCCCTTTCCATTCCATTGGATTTTTGTAGGGGATGTGTAATCCTTCTTTGTCCCGTCCTTCAATCTTTTTTTTTGAATTGTTTCATTTGGATCAAAGAACTACAAGAAATGCGGAGGGAAAATAGATAGATTCCATTTCAACATCACCTGGTCAATTTCATCCATTGATTTGGGAGACAATGTGGGCTAAGGCGAGCTGATATGTGTATTTTATTACTTTTCACGATTAAATTTAACATTTAATCATTTTCAAATTTGCTGGATCCCTTATGCTGGATGGAGAACACAAAACATTTCAATTTGGGGAGTAATATATGAATTTTAAAATGCAATAACAGTCAAAATCCCTAATTAAATTGTTAAATTCATTAAAAAATGAAAATGTCCCGTTTACAGAAAATTAAAACTCCAAGGTCTGTATTTTGTCCATTTGTCATGTCGGAATGTTCGTCCCGTGCCAAGTCAATCCATAAAATCATAAACTCACCCCACCAACTTAAACTCCAGCCCCTTCCTTCCCAGCATAGCAGTAGTAACACGGAAACGCAAACGGAATGAAACCTTCATCCAAAACCCACATGCCAAAGCCCGTAAATGACCGTAGCTAAAGGTAATAATTAGAGAGTCATAAAAATCTGAAGATAAACTAACCCCCATTTTCCCTACCTCCTTAAAATCCAACAACCCAAGCACACACACTCCCTCCACCTTATCCACCCACTTACACTCCCTTTAGATAAGCCAGTGCATAAATTCAAATTATTTTCTCTCAGGTGAAAGTGCCGCGTCCAGCTACCAGCCAGCAAGTGGCAAGCCATGAAGAAATGAAATAACTTTTCCCCACAGTTACACCCCGTGCGCCGTGCCTTAACCAGGTACGTATAATGTGATTTTTTTGTAGGAAAAGCTAAGTGTGTATGTATGTATGCATGTAATGTTATGCTACTGCCCCCTCAAACAATGCAATAGAATTTACTTCCTGTACAAAATAGAAAGTTCTCTTCCCTTTTTCCAGGTCCATGCAACCTGATTTTTCCTTTAGTACTGTACATAGACGAAGAGAGGGGGAAAACTAGGCTAATGGCAAAATGTGTGTGTAGGAGGAACCCGTGTGTGTGTGTGTTATGTTGGATTGGTTTGGTTGTTGCATGCTTCCACCAAGCTCCAAGACCTTTTCATTTCCTTTCTTCCAAACTCATAATAATATATCTATTACGTCCTAGGACTGGAGAACCTCAACCTGTTTCCATTAGAAAAGTCATTCCATTTACTCCTGGGTTATAGTTATAGTTATATAGCCTCCTTCGTCTTTGACTTTCCAGTCGTATAAAGGTCAGTTTGAAGGCACAGCGGCAATGGAAGCGTGGAAACCAAAAAGCTTTTCTTCTCCAAATTCACGCACGCAAACTTGTGTCCAAGTCAACTACACTTGTCGTGGATTCCAATGTACATGTATGTATACAATAAGAGGCGAAATTTCCACAGAGTCCCACACTTGTACTTGTAGAACAGGCCCAGGCCCAGGCCAGACTTCTGACATTCCATTTGCATAATTTCACAGAATAATCAAAAATGCCGCACTTACGAGAGGATGGTAACTTTAATTCGAGGATGAGAAGGGAACGGCGTTGGTTGAAATGATTACTTTAACTTGGTCTGTGGCTTCCTATGCGGATTTCCTTTTCCCATAATAATAGAAATGAATAATACATGGGGAGGAGGAGGGGGAAGGAGTGGGAAAACGATATGAGAAACTGTCATCGCGCCTGGTTTTGGGAGGCGGTGAAAGGAACTTTCGTAGCACAAAAACAAAATAATTTACTTAAATACCTGGACGTGCGAGACGGCAAGTAAGAGGGGATGGGACCAACAGTTGCGAAACCGAGAAGAGTACCCCTTCCCATTTCATTTCCCTCAAAACACAATTACAATAAAAGTAAAGACGAAGGAATGGAGTTAATGCTAAGGGATAAGTGCATGTAGCCACCAGACCTCTACATGCTCTCCTTGGGAATATATTACAGCTTTTGGTCTCCGTGCATTTTCCGTACAGTAAATTTTTAATTCGTGGTTTGAAAGTTGAGAAAAGTGCAATGGAAAACTTTTGCCACACATACAAACCAAGAATGACCATGAAAAGATGGCATACTTTTGAAAGATTGTGTAGAAACTAAAAACTACAGTAGCTATTGATGGGTTGAGTTATAAGTATCATGACATCATGTTCCTAATTGAAGGATTCCACCATCATGCAAGTAAAAGTGCTACATTTCATAGCAGGAAAACAATTAACCGCATAGACTCCTCAAACAAAACAATTTCAGCGCCAAATTAAAAATTAGATGTCAAATTAAGCAAGTATATCTATAGGTTACGGGATTTCTCTTGCTATTCAATTTAGGTCTAAGTATGCCCTTAATAATAATAATAATATTAATAATTACGTGACAGCTAATGGCTTTGTAAGGTCAAGTTCATCAGTGGTAAACACTGTTGTCAACGTACGGACCCCCTGATAAATCAGGGCCAATGCAATGGTGGTCTGCACGGTGCAATTCAGACAGGCTTATCATTGTGCAGGCATTGGACGCATTCCGTATCGTACCGAAGTACCATCTTTTTTACAGCAGCACCATTAAGTCAAAATTGAGTCATTTTCTACCACCTAGACCCTTTTCTACTACGACCATTTCTAGAATACAGCATGAAAATCACGAGTACCCTTTATCCTTCCTGCTCATATCAAGAATTTGAAAACAATCCTATGGATATTTTTAATTAGATTTGGTATGAAAGGTTGATTAATTTCTAGTCTTGTCTGCCTACCGCTCAATCAATCCGACTGGCAGTGCTCCTAGTCGACGCACTGTAGACTTCCATATGTATTCCGTGCATTGTCTAATTTAGCAACAAAAAATGAATTGCTTGATATCCCTTGGTCCTCCCGCACATTACAAATTATGAAAACTTATTACCATAATTTCGGTAATATTTCCTCCTAAGTATCTACACCCAGTCTCGCTTCAGCTAGAATTAACCACCACAAATTTCCAAAGGAAATGGAAGCCGAACCCAACGTAACACAGCAGCATTTAAATTTGAACGACGAACCACACCCGCCGGTTCTAAAACCACAACATGAAGAAAGATTGTGATGATATTTTCATTTGCTGGGGGATCATTAATGAATTCGTGGGAATGATTTTCCTCCTTCGTGTCTACCCATTTTTTTGGAAGGGAGAAAGGAAACGAAGTAATTAAAACACTTTACTTCCGCTGGTGAAAACCCTTGGTTGACAGACCCCGTGATTAAAACACTGAATGTAAAAGTCATTCTGCAATGCGTAGTCAAACAGCATACATAGCAAGTCCCATTCTACAATACATACACATCGTATGCACCGAAATGCTGGTTGTATCTTGACAACGGTTGACGGAAACATTTCATTGGTCCCTGTGTGGTTGGGAAGAGGGAGACCCGTATGTATGTATGTATTTTATGTTTTGGTCGGGAAAACTTGGTGGAACAATAGAATGGAAGTAGAAATGGGAAAGTGAACCTATTTAGTATGACAAATCTCGGCCCTTTCAGACGTTTTACATGATTGATAGGAATTCTCGTTTGGAACAAGGCAGAGGAGTTTTTGGGTTGAGAGGGATCTACATACAACATAGGGGGAGACCTCCTGCTCAGGATTCGGAATGATAAATTGAAATACAACCAACCAACCCCCGGCTCCTTATCTTCTCAAATGTTCAGACCTAATAAATAATTTACATGCGGAAGGTAGAATTCAATTTCGGAAAGGGGTAAGAAAAATGTAAGGGATTTGATTCCTGGGATTTACCTCTGTTTGAATACATTGTAATGAAGTAGGGAGAATTCCATAACAATGGATTTTACTTGAATGTATGTGTTATTGTCGTCGTAGAATGTAGCATGCATGATCCATGTGTTCTTTGTTTGAAGAAGATGAGTCAGACTGAAAGAGTTTCCTGCCATTCACAATTTCAAGAATTCAACTATTTAAATTAACATGTGCTTTAGTTGGCAGGTGGTTTACAATTATTGATGCACTATCTTGTTAAAAACATTTCGTGTATTTTACTATCAATTCTGTTGATGGAAAAGAAATGAAAAAAACAGCTCAAAATTCAGTCATAATTTCATCTTATGTCATTGAAATTCACTCAGATTTAATAATTTTGCTTAATGCGAATCTCTACCCATAAAACACGAAGTTATGCCAAAGCCTGTCTACCCACCCTCTCCCCAAATCCCTCAAGTCCATTCCCTTACCCACTCAGAATATTAATACCAAACTCATAAAATCTGAGCAAGGAGTGTAAACTCCAACTCCTTGACTTAAAATTGGATGGAAGGCGTCGCGTCGTTGACGGGGAAGGCCCTTGACTTTGCAGCTCATAAAATCCAAATAATTAATTAATGCACTCATTCAATTTACGATCCAACCCTGTCCTCCATAACGCATGGCCCCTTTCCATTTCATTATCCACCACCTTCCTTGTCCCCACGTACTTACGTTACGTAATCCTAACAAAATCCCAGCTCACCCTTACACAATGCACTCACTCCTAACTCTCATCGTCCAAAAAAACTTTAAAATGCAATACAGGGGCAACCGCCCTTTACGTCGTCGTAGAAAAAACCGGAAAGGAAAGTAGGACCGCCGGAAAAGAGAGTCGGAAACACACACACACCTAATATATTATTTCTCATCTCTCCTCCACATCTTCAAATCCAGTAAATTCTTGTCGCGTTATTTTAGCTTAAAGACAAGGGGGGAAAACCCTATGCACTAGCCCACCCAAAGTCCAAAAAAAAATCCCCTTCACTCGATCTTTTCCTTTTCTCCGTGTCCGCATACCTTGAGAAGGAGACTTCATACTACTACTACTACTACTACTACTACAATCTCCTCCTATTACTTTCTTATTCTATTCTTCTTTTTTTTTCCTCAGCCTCACTTTCAACATTAGACGAATGTGACGTCGACGTCGTCGTCCCCAGTTCGGTTCCGTCTTCGTTCTCCATTTATTCTTTCGCCTTTAAGGAAACTCTGTCGAGAATAATAAGATCTTCTGAGAACAAATGGACGAGCATTGACTGTAAATTTGGCCAAGTGGCGACAGTGACAGGTTTTCCTTAAAGAAAAAAAGAATACAAGGGGAGAGACGGCTCTAAGTTCCCCAGTCTTTGAATATGTCAATAATGGCTTTCCTTTTCTTGAAGCAGTTAAAAATACTCAGACTCCGTTTTAGCTTAGCCATCCTATTCCCTCCCCATTTCATTATAATCCAAGTGAATGCAAGCAAAGCAAGGGAGGCAGGGGAAGTGAGTGCTCAACAACAGCGTGCAATCCTTCCAAGCAACTCATTTTCATTTCGTCTTTAAAACCAAAGGCAAAGTTTGTTTCAACTCGTAAAGCTGTTACTTTGGGACTTTGGACTAAGAAGAAGAAGAATCAGGGGGTTGACGGGTTCTTAAAGACGGGACGGGAGACGGAAACTCAAGTTCTAAAATAAATATGTTTACTTTCCCTTTCCTTAATGGCTATGGGCTTTGAAATGACATCCAGCTCCTTATAGTCATTCTCCCCACTTCCAATTTAATTCTTTAAAGACTAACGCCTTTTCACTGTATTGTTTGCTTCTTTCAACCCAGTCCAGCAGCCCTTGAATTCGATTGGCTAATTAATTTCCAACCTAATTAATCATATGAATGGTACAGAATAAATAATTATATTCCCATATATTATGCACCGCAGTAAAACCCTCGCACGCACGACACGTGCCTTACCGCACTGGACTGCAATGCACGTGCAGGGATCGGGTGAAAAGTAAAAATGCACGAGCCCTGCAGCCACGGCCAAAAAATATTCCACACACACAACGAGGCCCTTGAATAAAAAACGAAGTTGAATGATATGCACATTTATTGGTCTGCATTGCATTGCCTGGCTTCCCCCCTTTCCCTCCAGTCGTCTTCCGTTCCAAACATGATTATTTCCCCCATATACACCCAAATTTGGGTCTCTTAATCTCATCAGGGGCCAGTGGGGCCTTTTTCCCCATTGCGTGCATGTACTGCACTGAAAAGTACAAGGATGCGGGGTCCTAAAGTCATGATGCATGGGGAGCGTAATCAACCACTTCGTGTGCTACACACCAACCCTGTTCCTCCTTCAAATTCCATATCAAACTGCATCAAATGAATTTAATTCAATTCCGTCATTTCCACCGAAGGAAGTCTCCGATGCGTCGTCGTTTCTCTTCGCCTTTCGTCCTATGCTTGCCAACATAATATGTAGCCCAGTCATGCAATTTTATCCCTGAATTAAATAATTTTACAGAAAAAATATTCAAAAGACAATCTCGCCTGTTTGTAATAGACCGGAATACGATTTCATTAAATTCAAACTGAAAAAATACAGAGCATTATTTTAAATAATATAATTTAGTAATCGGCAAACAATTCTGTGAAAAAATATTTACAAAATCTGATAATCTGCATATGAGATGGAGACTGTAATGCTGAGGATGTAACAATCTCTCCTAAATTTGACTCCTGGTTCGGGTAAACTTTATTAGGAATCAAATTTCCGGTGTAAACCCTGACCCCATATTTACAATTGAACAATTGGATGACTAATTACTCTTCCGGTGAACTTTGAATTTTCCTCCCACGAACACGAGCCTCATAAAATCCCATGTAAACAAATAGCATCCCTGCCCTGTCTGCCCACTCACATTTAAAATCGGATACAAATACTGCCACTGCTATTGTATTTCCTACCCTGGGGGGATTTCCCACTTAAATGTAAGTGTTTTTCACCCGCCTTTATATGAATGAAGAAATATTAAAAGGAAACTTGTGAGCTTCGTTCCCTTTTCCTTCAGGCAATGAAGGAACCCCCATTTCACTTCCTGGGATCAAGGAATATTGAAAATTCAAAACAATATTTTTCCAACAAGATCATCAGTCAACAGAGGAAGAGCAAGTGAAACAGGAAGCCAGTCCCCTTTCCCCATACAGTACAGTAACATGGATCCATGGTCCATAAGATTGTATGACACATGAAAATTGCACCTGGTATGGCCTGGCCTCCCGTTTTCTTTTTTCAAACAGATTAATGTCATACATACCCCCTCCCCCCATCCTATCTTGCATCAAAAGATTTTCCAAACTTCTTTTTATCAAAGCAAAACAAGGGGACTGTGTTGAAAGCCCAAGAGCAAAAAAAATAAGATGAAAAACACAGGAGAAAAGCGTATGCGAAATGCTACCTATTGCATCACATCGCTTATCTCCTCAGGGTCATTTTTGATATTATTTTATGAAGACTTCCGTATATTTCGCTTTTTCTCTTTATTTTGGGGCTTCTTTCCCATATTACTTCCTTTTCAACATGGCGGGACGCGGGACCCTTCAAAAAAACCTATTCTTTCTGTGTATGCATTACATATATAACATACGTTCGAATATTGGGGTGTCGGAATTCAATATGAATGATATGAGACCGTGTTCCTTTTGCTTGTGCTTGTGCAGGCGTATTCAAGTTCTCTGTCAAACCAAATGAGGGAATTGTGGAATAAAAGTGGGTAGCAAAGAACGGCATGGCACGGCGGGTGCGAAAGCTTCATTCAAGTGGATATCCATGCCCTTAGAAGGACATTCGGAGAAAAGATAAACTTTTATGATGACTTGACAAAACAAAACTGTGCTTGGTTATGGGATAGGGGCTTTAGCTTTGCATGGCATTGCATTGTATTGCATATGGCATATGGGAGGACCTAATCTATCATGAAATGCAATAAAGAACTTGCATTTTTATTGTATTGAATTATGTGGCCGTGGCCCCCAAAAAACTGGAAAATCTGCATAGCTATTTGCTCATTGAATAAATTTTCTTGGCTATCCATTTATGGAATTCTTCACTAATGAGAGTGGAGATTCACACCATAAGGACGTGTCTTGTGAATAATGAACTAAGAGACTGTGGTTTCAAATTAAGTTAAAATTTAAAATTTCCAATTGGCGTCGTGCTTGTCAGTCTGTGATGCAAACGTGATTTTGTCCATCCATCTCCATCGCTGGGTGATGATTTTTTGTGTGTTTAAAATTGAATAAAATTGAACTTACCAGCTGCGAAGGTCGTTGACACGGCAAAGACAAGTATGGCGACGAGCCATAACCCTGCCCAGAGCCTTGGTCTCATGCCCTTGAGCTCAGGGCGCGCTTGCGGTCGGTCAATGTGACCAATGACCTCCTGAATTTCCCAAGAAAATAAAACCCGAACCCCGTAAAATTAATAAAATTTGACAAAAATTTTAAGGATACTTCTTTTCCCCGGTGAAACCGACGCGCCGACGGGCCAACTACGCGTACTTTCCAATATACCCTAAATTCTAAAACCCTATAAACTACGGGAACGGGAGTACGGTTAATTTTAACCCTCAGTTCCCGCGGCTAAATCCTAAATCTGAACTCTCAGATGATTGTCAT
The DNA here is from genome assembly GCA_036851895.1 of Orthonychiurus folsomi. Classification (NCBI taxonomy): domain Eukaryota; kingdom Metazoa; phylum Arthropoda; class Collembola; order Poduromorpha; family Onychiuridae; genus Orthonychiurus; species Orthonychiurus folsomi. Next base: position 10,341 of record JAAXYW010000679.1, on the reverse strand, counting down.
CCCGCGCTGCTCCCTCTAATCTCTCCGCGTACAGGTGATTTTGGCATGATTTCCCTCGTCTCGCACACAAAATTCACTTTTCACTCCCACCGCGGTACGCGAACAACCCGCAACGCCTCCAGTTCCCTTTCGCCCTTATGTTTTCTCCCAATTCGGTGTCCAAAGGACATTAGAATTGAAATTGAAACTGCCATTCATTCTAAGGAGTCGTCGTACTAGGATGAGGGAATGGGGGACGGTAGTAGCAAATGAGCCCATTATTTCAGGAACCACGCCACGCACTGTTTGACTCCAATCCTTTGGCCCAACACACAATTCTCATTTCATTTGATTCCTCCTCCACTTCAAGTCAAAAAAAGGTTTCCGAATTGGCAAATCCCCAGTTTCACCTTTTATTTCCACCGCACTCTCACAGAAAGTTCCGTTCACAAAATTTGCGACGCCGAGGTTTTTTTATTTTTAAACTTAAACTATATCAATACATTTTTAAAAGTTTGACATTTCCGGTTATTTGAAAATCAAGTCTTCTTGCATACCTAGCACAAGTAAAATATTAAGCTGTTTTACTATTTTATATGTATGTACTATGATCCCCTACACAGTTTTATTTATTGTCCACACTCCACTTCCCTCCTGTCCTCATTCAAAATTGACGTTTCCACCAAATTGCACTTTTCTTTCTTTTCTTCCAAACTTTTGTCCATTCCTAATCCAAATCGTGGAGGAGTCGTGGAAAGTCGGAGCCATGGCCATTAAACCATTTTCTCAAAATATTCAACATCCCGTCAGCCAGGAAATTCACCAGGTAAAAAAAAAGTGCAGCGACGAAGGAAAACCGCAAAACAAGTTTCCTTTCCCCAGTAGTTTTTTAGCTTCACATCCACAAGCACGCAACTCACACGCAATTTCACTCCGCTGCACTCCCTCCAGTCACCTCCACTCAAATGCGGGACTTTCTCCCGTTTCCTTCGACTTTTCACATACCCTACCCTACCTACCCCTCCCCCCAAACGAATCCCACTACTAAACAAAACCCGGGAAAGGAAGTCTGTCCTCCTCCGTTTTGCCGTGTGTTATTTGGACTTGAGTTTTATCCAAGTTTTTTTTCTCCTTCTTTTTCCTTTTAATGTGTGGCTGTGGCTATGTGGCTACTACACTACAGGTTGGGTAATGCCCTTATATGTATATGCATGTACAATTTGTACATGTACAAAAAGCAGCCAGCAGGTATACATAGTCCGAATGCACTTTGTGTGTACCAAAATGGGAAAAATCCTCCAAATTCTGGTCCCTCGATCTCCTCCTTTCTTTCCACACTTTTCACTCTGTGTTACATTTTTAGTGTTTTGAAACCCAGGGTTAGACGCGGTGGTAGTTTGCCATGAACGTGAGTCAGTCTCAGTCCATTCAACACAACACAACACCGGAGGACCAGGAAGTATTATGAACTCCCCCCCCCCCCCAGCTCCCCCGCCCATTAAAATGAGTCAAATCCTTAAACTAAAGGAGGATCCGTCGACGTCGACGGTATAAGCATCTTGTTGCACGCAAAAACGATTTGAGGGAGTCAAACAGTCAAACGTACGTACGCATATCCCCGTACGGATGCGGATGTGATGGGAATCCACAATGAATAGCAATGGGGATTTCCCGCCCGTCTCCCACCGTCGAGTTCCCGTCGTCTTTCCACATTATACATAGGCCAAACCGCAATGGCAATAACTTGTCATTCATCCCATTGGATTTTGAATACAGAGAGAAAGAAAGGGAAAGAATTGTGGGATGGGAATTGAAATCTGGGATGTCATAAATATGATATCAACAGATTGTGAATATAAATTTAGTCGTCCGCCTCATCTTGTGTTGTTGGATTACTATTCCCATTTTAAAAAAAGTATATAGTAAATTTTACACCACCATTACACCAAAAACACATACGTAGGTTCAAACCAAGTTTTTTTGTTTTAATTTTGGTTCGTGACCCGGCACGGCACCTCCGGTCAGCCTCCAGCATGCAAACTCAAATTAATTCCATCAAACCAAAGATTCAATCACGGAGAGGGTGCCTAGACCCCCCAATAATGAATTTCCCACACCAGACGAAGATCCAACGGAATCCTTTCCAGCCCGCCACCTTCTCATTTTGACATGGTATTCAAATCTTTGCACGCAAAAGGATTTCACAGCTCAACTCAAAAAATCCAGTATTGGACTGCATTGCATTGAAAGGAATTCCCGCCCACCTCCACGGCGCGGCGCAGTCCACGCCGCACGAAGCACATGGCATGGCATTATGCCCAACAAACTGAATCCAAAATTACCTGTGTAAAAAGGAGGAAAGGAGGAAGTCAAGACCTTTTAAGGGGAATCACATTATGTTGTCAAAGGGAAAACAAAATGGTAAAGGAACTTTCTGGAGTACTTATTCCAGCTTTTATGATTATTACACTCCATACAGAGAGTAAAGGGGACTAAAGGCGGGAATGGGGAATGCTTTTCCGCACACAGTTCCTTCTCAAGCATTAAACACTCCCAGAGTCACCCGGGTCTCATAAGGAAATAGAAAGCTTTTCTACTCTAAACCCATCAAGTCAATTTGAATGGAAACCTGCCGCTGCTTATTTACTTCAAATCCTAAGGTTCTTTATTACTCCCTTTTCCTTCCTTCTCCCTTTCCCCGCCTGTCATGCAAGATTCACATTAATAAAAAATAATAAAATCACTCCCAAATTAACGTCTCGCCGAATGGCGGACTCCAGGCTGAAATCATAAATCAAGGAAACTAAAAAAGAAATATTAATGCTTACAGTGTTTAGGTAGTATTTTCATTTTCTATGTATATTAATTGATTCAGTCCTGATTTGTATTACTAGAATGCAATATTGCTTACAAACAGCGGGTTGTTGATTATTATTTCTTTTAATTTTAATAGACAGGACTCCGTTCAAAGAGTAAAATAAATGCAATCAAATGTACAGTATTTAAACAGTTAACCTGCTACCAAAAGATCCTGGTACGACGTACAGCATTGTGTACTCTCAATAAGTATGTACATAGTTCGGTGTGCCTTTGCAGTCACAAATTTCAAAATTCCAGATAACCACATTTTGGATTTGCATAAACATTCCACTCCCCACAATCCTGTCCACCTTCATCATCATTCCTCTCCTCCAAATTACATATCCAGAGTCAGACAAGTCATGTCAGTCACTTCACTACATATTCCATTTTCCTGATCTGCCTTGCCCAGCCAATACACCACCAAATCCCCTATGCTCAACTCATCATCAGCTAAATATTTTCAAAGTTGGAACACCTTATTTTAAAACACTACATGCATTATGAAGGGATGCCCACTTCATTTCCAACCCGCCCATTTCAAACACACGTACGCCGTACGTACAACACAAATAAGGAGTTGGCTAACCTTGACACGTAAGTACGAACGTACATACAAACCCTACACCGTCAAGTTCCTTAAATGTTTTCCCATGATGCAAGCCACAAATTCCATGTGTTATTGGGGGCCGAAACCCCACACACACCATAGTCCAAAAGGAGTTTTATATTGGCACTTAGAGCCTCACTTAAATAAGAAACAACATTTATGTCCGCTTTTCCGCTTCACCTTTCCCTTTCCCCTCGGAACTAATCCATAAAAGAATACGACTTTTACCTTCATATCCTTACGCTACACACATGCCTCCCTCCCCTTATCCCCTCCGGTACATAAATTGCACCCGGAAAGTGCAATTCCAGGTCAAGGAGGATTAAGGATTCTTCCGTGAGCGGTCATTCAAATTCCCATCTAGTAGTGAACGGCTAACTTCCTACCTCCTCCAAACATAAGGGTTTTTAAATTCCAAATTATAGCGTATCGTCCACAAACATGTACCACCTTAGATGCTGTGTGCTAATATCCTCCTCCCATGTAAACTAGTGCTAAATGGAATTAAAAATTAAGTGTATCGGACATCGTATTATAAGATGACGATATCTTTCAATTTTCTGCTTTGAATTTTTGTGAAAACCGCAACTCGCACTCGGGCATGCATTTTCCATTTCTCCGCTATGACACGGAAAAGAACAAAAGGAATCCAAATTCCTAACCTAATAATCCGGGTAGTCCACAGAACTGAAGGGGACGAGGACATTTATAATGAACTCCAAACTCTTAACTCATTTCCCTTACACTCAGAGCAACCAACTCGCCATATGTTATCTAAATGCATTAGGCGAGTTGGAAAATTTTTACTACCTTACCTGAGTAAGAATGGAGATAGGATCAGATACTACTAACTACTGGGTACAGGATGCGACTACCCCTGCATTTAGTGTCATAATACCTAAGAATGACATGTAGGATGTACGGTACGGGTACCAGGACCTGGACGGAGGAAACCTGGAAGGCAATTACTGAAATTCCACTTTAACGAATAATATTATGACTTCCCATTCCTTCTCAACTTCAGAAGGTAAAAGAGCTGTCGCTCGCGCGCCCGTGTAAAAGTTTCCCCGTGTCCTTACTATTGAAAAGTCGTCAAAAACAAAACTTTCCCTTCCTTCAAAAGGTTTAAAACTGGGCAGTAGTCAGCAGGGATGGACGGATATTTCCAGTCCTCGGTAACTTTGAACATTAAAAGTCAATTAAATCATATTTAACTTCCCCCCGGAGGGGATTCTCATGGCTTGGGCTGTTTATGTGGGCAAGGATTTTTGAAAATTTTCCGTTTCCCCTTCCTTATCCCCAGCATGGGATGCATTGGGGTTGGATTAACAACACTTGGGGAAATTCAAAATTAAAACCAAGAGCACAAACAGGACTGGGTGGAGTGTGTCCACACATTTGGGAATTTAAAATATGCAAATGGGATTCATCCGGGGATTTTCAGGGAAAGTTTTGACTCCTCGGTTTGCTTTTGTCATTAAAAGTGAGGGCGTCTGCAGGGCTGTATATGCTAAAAGACCTTATGCTCAAGAGAACCTGACGCAAAACATTAAAACTACAGTTCGGGGTACGAATTTCCACTAAAATCTTAGAAAATATTTAGTAGAATATGTAGTAAAAGTATACAAGCGTGCCTATGTGTATCCTTAAAATTTGATTCCCTACAACTATGGTTCATTAAAACGCATATTAAATTGTGTAAACTACAATCTAACCACGATATCGCAATATTCTGAAGCTTACACTTTGTTGTTTTGGAATTCCAACAGAGCATGAACACGCTTTGAAGTCGGAAATCCCCTCATGCATTTTTAATACAAGAATGTAATGTAATGTTGTTTAATGTAACTCGATTCTTCACAACACCTCCCTACCTCCATGGTATATGTTATTACTTTTACGGTAATCGATTTTATCAACCGGCATTCCATAGTGGGTGTGTTTGTTTCCCATTTGTTATCTAGATCAGTTACGTGTATGATACATATCGTATTATAATTATAATCAGTCGTCGTCGTATCTTTTACAGTTTTCAGAAAGACATTACTGGCGTATTATTGCTAAAACAATACATGTCATATTATCAATATTAATTACCGTCGTCGTCCCCTTTACTTTCTACAAAAACGCAACTTAAACATGCACCAGTTAACAAATTTTGCAATTCACAAGCACTTTTGATTCTGCCATTCAATTCTAACGAACCAGTTAGTGTCTTAAACTGAAACCCGCCATTAAAATTGGAATGAAAGGCGGGAATTTCCCATCAACTCATACCGAACGTTACATCCGTACGCGTACGTGGAGAATCCATGTCAAAAACTTGCACACCCGCCAAACACTGATAGTATCCATTGCTGGGCGTGTGTGTGCGGTATTGGTGGTGGTGGGTGGAATGCACTTCCACTCCCAAAGTCATAAATCACAATTTGGTGGGAATTACTTGGCCAACCACCTGCTGGGAAGATTTTCCCTTCCTCCGCTATTTTATTTTTCTGGCTTAATACATTTCAATTTAGGGTAGAAAAGCGGGGAGAGGAACCTTGGCCAGGCAGCCTATGACTCCCGGGATCCTTTTCCCTCTTCCCTTTGACTGCCATGCCAGTTCCACTAAGCCACCTATAACTTATCCGGGTATTTCATCTTGGAAATACAAATACCCCTTCCCCATTTGTGGGTATGTACTTCTAAACAACGGCCAGCATGGCGTGGAATACGACGAAGAATTGAGGATGTGATGTAATCTCCTTTTCCCTTGATAAAGTGGTGGAGGGATGACGACGAATGTCTTCCAAATAACCTCAGACCATATTTTGGACACAATAATGGCAAATGTGAACCTGTAGTAAATGGTCCCAAAGACTTTGGACTTTCTTTTCATGAACAACTCAATTTCGTATCCTTCACTTCCATTGTACAATCGATTTTGGCAAAGGATTTGGCAAGAGCAAAAGATTTGGCAAAGGTAACGCTTGTCAGAGGTTGGATTTAAGATTATGGATTAAATCCTTGTAAATTTTAACCATCATTTGTTCATTTTAATGGAAACTATTATGCAGATGTGCACAATACACAAGAATTAAAAAATCATCTTTCCCTTAAGAATTTCACACACCCAGACATGACAGGCGGGTGCTTCACCTGTGAAATTCCAATGCAGATGTGGCCAAGAGGGTGAATTTTTACTGCAAAGCATACGCATACGCTGGGACTGAGAGCTAAAAAAAATTATCGAGTGGGATAGCGTTGCTCCACAAATCCCTTTGCTTCCTTGGAAGCGTGAAAAGTCAATTGGAGTCACGGGGAAGACAAAGTGTTGAAAAAAAAACCATGTTTTTCAGACGAGTTCGAAATCCATTAGACAAATTGAGTCTTGATTGTCGGCACCCAGCCAGCTGCATACTTTCGCCTTCCCTTTCACCCACCGACCTTCCCCCATATTTCCTTCGACGAAATGAAAGCTCAAATCACTCAACCCTTTCTTGTGCCGCTTTTCTTTACCGTATGTTAGACGTTATGTACGTACGTACGTACGACGCGACGGTGAGAGGAACTTCGACACCTTTGACTTCCCCCTGCTCCATTGAATGGTGGGGAAGTGAACTAAAGCGGAAAAGCTTTTACATGGAAGACTGTAATAAATGAAAAACGAACTGGGGATTGTTAATATTCTTGGGGAGTACTCTTTAGGAGCAGCTGAAGAGCAGACCAAATGTAACTGAGTTTACTAATATTTAAGTATTCACTTTAAATTTTATAATAACGGATTTCAAATTTAAAAAATGAATTTCTCTATTCTGGATTCATACACTCTTTTGAAAGGAATGAGGAATGCTAGTTTAAACTTGCTTTAAAGTATGTATTTGTATGTAACGGTTTGACCATAATTATGCAGAGGGTTGTGCTGAATCGATTCATTCAAATATTGGCACTTTTTATCCACAATGGTTTCATCAAAACGTATTATGAAAATCTTTTCTGCAGAATCGTTTCATCAGAACTGCTTACGGGTAATAAATTCTGCATAATATTGGCACTTTTTCATCATAAGCCAAGCTTGAGAAACAATTGTGGTGAATAATTTCATCATAACCTCTGACTAAAGCAAAAAAACGGACCAGCTGTAGGCCCGTTCCTCCCTGCACGGCTGGACGACTTGAACTCGGAGCACCCTAATCCTATCCTATACTTTTACCTGTCGCTAACCACTTTGCTATTTCGGCCACGCGTTGATTTGAGAGGAATTGAAGTGGGTCTTATTCTAGCCTGCCGAGCACCACCACATCTCGGCATATGTTTGGGTCTTCGTTTTTGCAAAGACCTAATGTGCTACACTGTCTAGCCACAACTCAATAAATAAATTTTACCACATCATAGTACGGAAAAGCTGAATTTTTATTTTAGTTTGATTCAGCTTATCAAAGTTAATAGTAAGTGCACCTGAAGAATAGTTGAATAGCAGTAGTAGTAGCAAACTACACGTTGAAAACCCAAAACAAAAGTTTTCAAAAACTGTTTTTGAAATTCAAGCAGTTGAAATTTCAGTTAACAGAACACAATGGCAACTGCAACGCTCGTTAACAAAATTTATGGAATCCAATTTATGTTTTTTTACATTGGGGAATAGATTTTAATTTAATCTTGTATACTTATAACTAACCTCGTATATATTTAAAAAAGTAAATAGTCTTAAAAAATAGTTAGCATAAACTGGCAGTGGCAGCCCTGTGCATCGCTTTATGTTCATTTCTGCCATATGGATTCTGCAAAAGTTGAAAACCAAAAACAAAAGTTTTCAAAAACTGTTTTTGAAATTCAAGCAATTGAAACTTTAGTTAACAGAACACAAGGGCAACTGTAACGCTCGTTAACAGAATTTATGGAATCCAATTTATGTTTTTTACATTGGGGAATAGATTTTAATTTAATCTTGAGTTATACTTATAACTACACCTCGCATATATTCAAAAAAGTAACTAGTCTAACTAAAAAATAGTTAGTATAAACTGGCAGTGGCAGCCCTGTGCATCGCTTATGTTCATTTCTGCCATATGGATTCTGCAAAAGAGGAACCCAAATTGCAAATAGCTAACAATGCGACTGAAATAATGACGGCTTGATAGTAAAGTACCTAGTACAATTAAGCTTCTGCTCTAATAGAAGCTCCGCGTCTTTATATGTCCCACTCGCTCATTTCCAGTCCGCGGGTATTTTCATTTTGAAACAAGTAAAGCTGGCTTTCATTTCTTATTTTAAAGTGAACTTGATTTGTTCATACTAAATAAAACCCTACACGCACTACCTTTAGTTTGAAATTTATTACAAGCCTCTGCCCTAATACAAGCCCCGCCTCAAGGTGTCGATTTATAGGCCCAGCTTTACAATATTTTCGTTATACTAAAACTTAACAAGATTGCAGCTGGGAATGGAGATGAGGGAATTGGCTTGGCGCAAAAGCTGAGAACTCGGCCGAACAAGTTGATAGACTATTGTCTTACCGTTATCGAAACTCCGAAAAAATATATTTACGGTTCAAAATAAGCCACATTAGTTCATTTGTGGGCTAAACGACGAGAATACAATTTCTTCTATTGTCACGCGATTAGTTCCTCAGACCCCGCGCCACCTTCGCCTTCGCGTTTGCACCACACCGTCGCCTCATGCTCCTCGCTTTGCCCTACCTAGCCCACGACCGCAGTCCCGGTCCACTGAGAGTGTGGATCCCTAACCGCTCAGACCGCTCAGCTCAATTGCTCCTGCCTATCGCTCCGTGACAAGTGTTTCCGCCCCGCTCAACCCGGTGCCACTCCTCTCAAGGTGCGGGGTATATTCCCGTCGGCTCCCGGGTTTTACCCCTAGTAGAATACAATTTCTTCTATCATAAAAGTGCTAAACTATAAATAATCTGAGTAATTCAACTAAATACTTTTTGGTAATACTACATGTAGAAGATTGCCACTAAACGTAATTGAAAGTATGCATCTGCAATTCATATTCCTGGTCATGTTGACTTTTGAATAAACATTTCTGGCGACTGGTTTCACCATACGCTGTTCTTAATTCTGGAGAAACCTTTCTGGCGAAAGTATTCAACATACGGTAGTTTGAGTAGCGCTGTATCAATAAAGAATTGTGATGAATCAATTCTTCAAATGTTGTAATGAATTGTGTGGGAATATTTATGATGAATGTGTTCATCATACCACCTGGATAAAATGTCCTGCTCAATTCAATATGGTGAATGAGTTCGACACAATTCATCTTGGCCTGAACTGAATGGTTTCGTCAGAGTTATTTTCATCAGAGATTCAGCATAAACGTATCATGCGGGACGCTCGTATTTTAAATTAAAATATACAGTTTTACAGTGTGGCCAGCATGTATTGCCGCCCTATCTGGGGCTGGAACCGCAAGTCCCACAGACAGATTGGAAAGATTAGCTCAATGTGGATCTTTGATAATTTCAGACAATTCTGATAGCACGTGTTGACACAGTTTTTGAGTCAACAATTTTGGAAAATGAAATCGAGCAGAATATCAACACAGAATTCAACTTTGAGTTGAGCTAGGGCATGTCGACAAAGGAATGGAAAATTGACATTTTTCAGTTTTTTTATTTTTAATTAAGCGCCACAAGCAGGCGTGCTGTCGGAATCGTCTAAAATTTTTATCAGAGATCCACATTCAGCTAATCTTTACAACGACGTATTAAACGTGTCTGTCAAACTTGTGGCTTTAGCCGCAGCTGGGGGGCAACACATACTAGCCACTCTGTATAATAAAATCTACATCTGATCAACACTGTTTTCAAAATTGCAGGGGTGGTTCTGCTCAGAAGTTTGCCGAAATCAAGCAAACAATCTAGGCGGAGCTCACACATTTGAACACAAATT
>JAAXYW010000678.1:0-31732 GCA_036851895.1 Orthonychiurus folsomi | reverse complement strand
CGGCAGTCGCAAATTTTCAAAAATTTGGCTAAATTCGAAAACTGCCCATGGAGTAAAAACCCTTTAGCAAACATAGTTTTTACACAAGGGTAATCGACTGTGAAAGTTTCAGCCGAATCCATTTGTTGCACCTCAAGTAGTTCCCTCGTCAGAGCAAAGGCAAATTGCGTTATATTGACTCAATAAATAAAACAGCATGTTTCAAATACCATACACAATCCTGTTTGGTTAACTATTTGTGTATTTGTACATTCTGTCACTCCTGGAATCAATTAAATCGGACTCACTCGGACTAAAACCTAAACCCTGTCTCATGTATCATCCAACTCATTACACACACAGCGCCTACATACAAGTCGTTAATTCTTACATGATTGACTGGATTCGGTATATTTTATAGCCAATTTAATGCGGGAGGACATAAGGAAAAAGTCCATAAACTTGCCAAAACTGGTTTTGTCTCCAAGGCTAGGGTGAATGACAGAAGTCATAGTTCCAAGAATTTATGCAGCCCGTCAACCTCCTAATGTAATTTTTTCAAGGAAATTTTAGTTGACTACATTTTGTTTCTGGCTACGTGCGAACGTGTGACCAGGGCCGTTGAGTTTAATTACTTAATTTGCATCACTCCGCTTGGGATTTAGAATGGAATTCTTCGGTCCATTTGCCAGAAGAGTATTAATTTTACAAATATTAGTTAGTATTTTCTCCTCTGCAACTTCTAATCCATACGACTTGGAGTCACTTCTGGAATATCCATGGTAAGCCATTTATTATTTTTAAAAATACGCTGACTTTTGTTAAATACTAACAATAATTCTTTAATTTGCAAATATTTTGTATTTGACTTTAGCATTGCCAATTTTGTGGGAGGGAACCTACAAATCCAGCCCGCAGCTGATAATTTGCATGGATTTGAAAATATAGCTGCCAAGTGTACATCCCTTGATGTCAGAATTCAAAACGAGGATTTGGATACCGACATCAACTGGGAAGCCGCAAGATACACATTTCCACGCCTCAGAAAATATGTAGTTTTATTTCACACAAATTGCCAACACGCCGAGAATTTGCTAGTCGGCAATGGGACCCTCAAGAAATATCTTCTTTTCGAACTAACAAATGGCCCCTGGAAATTAGAGCAAATTTGGTCACTTGGAGTCTCAATCAACATCAAAATCAATGACCATGTCCTTCTGAACATAGACCACACTAACCAATCTTTCAAATTTGCCCCAAAATATGGATTAGATCCAAATCCAATTGTTGACAGCTTGGGCCATTCCACAACCTTGAAATCCCTCGCCCTCTACAATGCAGATATTACCCACGAATTGGATTTTGACCCATCATATTTGGAAGACATCTTCTACTACTGGGTCACAATACCAGGGGCAATCCAATTCTTATCAAAGTGTACCCGCCTCCAAAAATTCACGGGTCCATTATTTGGTCATTTGGACTTGAACTTGGATTTGGTGTCCAAGGAATTACGGGAAATTACAGTATTTGACCCTACGATCTACTGCAGTCCACCCAGGAGCCCTTCTGACGTCAACCACGTGATGACAGAAATGCATTTAAGCAAATCGATTTTGGATCCATCCGTGGCAAAAAATTTGTGGAAGGTATTTCCAAATATTCGAAAAATGAGTGTGACACCTACGAAGGATTTGGGATCAAGGCCAAACTCCGAGTTACTCAGGAATTTGTTGCGGGGACTCGTACACCTGGAGTGGATCCAAATGACTCTATTTGACTGGGATGGCCTCGTCTAGTGGGGATAGATGGGAGATGGAGAGATTTCTTAAGGAAAGTGATCTTCAGGGTAATGAAACGGACTTCATACTGGAGAAACGAAAATATGACAATTACTGGAAGGGAACAGTTGTACAAAGTTAAATCGAGTATTTTAAATATGAATTGTATATTGCGAAGTTAAATTTCTTATATATTTATATGGGAATTAATTGACAAAGCTAGAACATCGTGCATTTAAATGTAAATAAAATGTAAGGTGGTGGATTCGTATTCCAATCATCTGTAAAGCACAAACTGTACAAATTCCCATATAGGGAATCTAAACGGAAGATTTTCACCGGTTTTAAAACCGGTTATTTTCGGTTTTCGGTTAACCGAAACTCCGGTTTTGGCTAACTGAAAACCGGTTATTTATACACTATATAGAGTGCACAAAAAAGGACGGTTTTTGATAATTCTTTTTTGAAGCGTAGAGTTGGCCGATCTTTATGGCAGTATGGTATAAAAGGGATCTAAGAGAGAAATTGAACGATGGAGAATTATTTTTATTTTATGGACGCGTTTCAGTAACTTATCATAAATTCTGGTTAAATGCTTGTAAACAAATCTATGGTTTTGCGCACGTTGTTCTTGCTCCTATATATCACCACCGTAGTGGTAGTATTAAAATTAGTAAAAAAACAGTTAACCAAAATTTATGATACGTTACTGAAGGAAGCACTTGCAGGAAATAAAATTCATCTTCAACTTTTCAATTTCAGCCTCTTTTGAACCCTTTTTGTTCCGTAAAGCACGGCCAACTATACGCTGAAAAAGAAATTATCAAAATGTGTGAGTTTTTTGGTCCACTCTGCATTATACAATTACATCGAACTAATAAGAAAACATTCAAATAAGCAACAAAAATTTTTCTAATTTTTTTCGAATAACGTTTAACGCAAAATAAGTCTTGATGAGAGTCATTTTTAACGTTAAAGGTAGTTTTTAAAACTTTGGTTAAAAACCGGTTAACCGAAGCTCAAAAACCGAAAAAAACAAAAAACCGAACTTGAAAATGTAAAACCGGTTTAGATTCCCTAATTCCAATCATCTGTAAAGCACAAACTGTACAAATTTCCATAATATTTTGTAACCAGACATTTTTTATTTTTTGCAAACCTGTAATATATTTCCCGGAACACAATACATGTGTATAATCATTTGCAGAGGAGCCGAGCTGGTTTTGCAAATTCAAAAGCCCCACAAGACCGGCCGGCGGCGGCAGGGCCTGGCCTCCCTAATACATGTATGTAAGTTCCTGATTGCTTCAGTATGCAAAATAATGGTTTGAGAATCCGCGGATGACATCATCCGTCATGAATTCCAAGGCGGCGACGTGTACGTACGAAGGGTTCAGCACGTACATATACAGTCCACTGCACTGCATTGAAATACAATAGCCGTCGTCGCATGTGCTGTGCGGATGAATACCTTTTTGCGAGACGCCTAATTGCGATGCACATATTCATCCTGCTCACCTTTTTGTGAATCATTCCACAGATCGGGGAAAGGAGTCGTCAGTCAGTCAGTCCCCAGCATATGAGTACGTAAGACAAAGGGAATCCAAATCCACATTGTTGGATCATTTAATTGTTGTTGTCGTCGTGTGCCTTGACGACTTTTTAATTATTCCAATTGCTCGTGCTGTACTGTGCTCTGGCTCACGCTCACGTCACCCACACACAGCAATTAAGTCTTGTACTATGCAAATTTAGCTCCCCCAAAAGTGATAATTTTCGACCAAGGAAATCTGCGAGCACCCATTGCCATTAGGCATAACTGTGGTGTGGAATATTGGCGGATTGGCCGATCCCCCTCTCTCTTTTTATTATTCATTTGACTCTTGAACAAAAAATTATTAAGTTAGTTATGTACTCACATTAGCAAAGGAGTGATGGGTTTGTCCTTAACAAAAAATAATAATTGTCGTTTTCATTTGTGTGTTGTGTTTATTTGTGAAGATAAATTAGTCAACGTTTTTCTTAATTGACCGATGTGCAATACGGCTTTTTGCAAATGTGCGAAAGTGTTCGTAGTGGGATCTTTGGAATTGGTGTGGTGATTTTGTAGCGCAGGAGCTCTGTTTGCGTAACAGCAACAGGACTCGGATATCTGTGTGTAAAATGTTAAAAAGTAGCAGAAGTCCGAGGAGTAAACATCGCGGTGAGTTTGCTAAAAAGAAATTTGCGAAATGTGTTACCTAATTATATGAATTTTTACCAAAACTCATGCAAATTTGAGGTTTGATTCTTTTATATTGATAATAAGATTGTCCATTGTTTCATACATATTAAGTTTGACTACGTTTGTTTAGTTTGAGTAATGACTACCAAAAAGTAGGTGGAGGGCATTCAATTGCTGCTGCACTTGATTTCTTGAAATTATGTAATTAGAGCAATCAATCTATAATGTGCCCTGCACAATAATCGGCTGAGTCAATACTCAATGTATGTACATCGCGCAGGCGCGCCCATTTGTAACATCACAGCCGAGCAATTCGAGTTTACTCAAATTAGTTTTGAGCCAATTCAAAAAATGCTGATCCATAACCCATATCAATGGCCCATCAAATGTACACCTACTTCACTGCCATATTGCAAAATATTTGGCAATGGATTTGCAAACAAATTCCAGTCCTTAAATGAAATGTGCCTTATATAAACAGAGCGAGAGCCGCACCTCATTCATGCACGTGTGTCTATGCTGAGGTTCCATTATGTGTGGGAAGCTGATTTTGATTTGTATTTGACACGAAACAAAATTTGAAGTGTTCAAGTTTTCCGAGGCTAAATCGCCTCAAATAAGCATACCGTTTTTTGGTAATATTATGGCCTGGTTGGCTTAGGGTTTGATTTGCGGAATTGAGCGGGTCTGCACCTCTTTATGTGCTGTAGCTGCGTATGCATATGCCGATGCGTTGTACGAATTTATTATTTATATAAACTGTACATTTAATTGTCCACAAAATCGTGCCTTGTAGATGTGGCTGGCTGCAATGCAGGACACGTATCATATTGTTGATATGGTATTGGTACACACAATAGAATGGCCATTTATACGGATACACATACAAAATTCGACTCCGTTCGTTGACAATTCTGAATTTCGTAATCCTTACATTCCAATTTAATGGATGGGCTCACTTCAACAGGAGATAAATTACATTTTCACGTCTCATCGTGCAAAATTCCAAGAAAACTTTAATTTGTAATCTCAAGTGCTGGACGACTCACACCCTCATTTTAATTAGGCAAGATTGCTTCATTTCATGTATGCGAATATTATTATTTATATAAACTGTACATTTAATTGTCCACAAAATCGTGCCTTGTAGATGTGGCTGGCTGCAATGCAGGACACGTATCATATTGTTGATATGGTATTGGTATACACAATAGAATGGCCATTTATACGGATACACATACAAAATTCGACTCCGTTCGTTGACAATTCTGAATTTCCTAATCCTTACATTCCAATTTAATGGATGGAGCTCACTTCAATAGGAGATAAATTACATTTTCACGTCTCATCGTGCAAAATTCCAAGAAAACTTTAATTTGTAATCTCAAGTGCTAGACGACTCACACCCTCATTTTAATTAGGCAAGATTGCTTCATTTCATGTGCTGCTTCAATACATAAATTCGCATCTGCATTCCGTTGTGGATGCCTACACGTACGTACGTTGTATATGATCTCAAGAAAACAATGCAATGTGTAAAAATAAGAGACAGGCGAAGTCGCGGTCATTTCCTTCGTCGCGAGGCGGTCATTTCTCTCAAATCCGCCGCTGAAATGAATAGAATGACGAAGGGTGTCCATCCCTTCGCATTCATTTGTTTTGAATACTAAACTAATTATTCACAATTGGAACGTGACTCCATCCCATCCGCCTTGGCGGTGAAGATCCCATCATAAAGTCGTGACTAATTTTTATTTGGTTTATACCAATTTTCTACCATAAAAGTTGCTCCAATGAAGACATTTATTATTAAAGAAAATAAAGTGGGTGCATCGCGTCATGTACATACGTTCGAACATCTACGCACGCGCACTACACGGTGCAGGCGCAGACGTCGCGCAGTCGCGCTGCGCCACACCTGCACCTCTGTACATAATATGTACGTACATTCTGCCAAAAGGAAATTAAAATTGACACAATTGCACCAGTAATTTGAATTTCCCCCCTTAAGCCAGTCGAAGCCTCCCAGTATGCTTGGCTGTTGACACCATTTGAATGCACCTCGGCCGCGGCGCGGCATGAAGGATTCTCAAAATTAATGCTAATTTTCCTTTGCTGGGAAATAAGTGTGGCTTAATTTTAATAACAAAATTTCACGCTTTTGGCTTCTTGAGATGGGAGGGGGGAAATGAATGAAGTCGCTCCTTCCTTATTATACTAAATACAAAATACAATGGGCGGGAAATTTGTGTCTCTTAGTGCAAATTTCATGGTCTCTTGTCCTTAGTTTTTGGCACAATTTGTTTTTTTCTATTTTCTTACCTTAAATTTTAACGATAGAAGCAGATGACAAGAATTCTAATACAAATTGAACAATTTTAAGCCAGAATAGAACAGACAAGCAAAATTAAACCCTTCAAATCCTGTCCGAGGTTAAAGGAATCAATCAAATCCAATTCCATTATGGATTTTTAATTATCCACATTTACGTTGACGTCACCCCCATCATTTCCAATTTGTAGTTGTAATAGGAAGGAGTCGGAGTAAATATAATTTATGGGTCCTTGGAAAGATGAGGGAGGATGAATGCAGATAATAGATTGTATTGGATCTTCCTCCATCATTTACCCGTCATCCGTACATATAGTTACTTTGGATAGGGAGACATTCACATAAATTTGTATTGACAACTCAAGGTTCAGAGCTGAATGAATGTGGGTTTAACATGACACACGATTTCATGATGTGACGAAAGGAGGGTTGACTGCTGCAAAAAATAAATAGCCTTTTGTTTATCCTTAAGAATAAGAGTTTGTCATAAAAAAAATATGTACTAGCTAATTTCAAATGATTTGCTAATTTATTATATCCCATGTAGTACTTTTACCATAAATTTTATGGGGAATGTTTGTTTACACATAACACGTGGCGTAGGTGGCATTTGTGTCTTCCTTAATTAAGTTGTGTTTATATTTTGAAGTCATATTCCTACAGGATTTTAGGAAGAAAGGAAAGTTGGTCCAGACACAAATGATGGATTTCCTTTATAAAATTACATTTAATGCCGGATAGGGAACAGTTATGGGAAAAAAATTCAAAAGACTGCGATCACGTACATTATGAGAAGATAATAAAGACACTTGTGCTTGTGTGTCGTGTATGGGAGTTTCTCTTGCCATTTTTCTCACATTTATAATAAATTTTTATACCCAGTCAGACTTACAATTTTATTAAAAAGGCACGGAGTGGTTTCGGCTAGGCCAAGCCCATGCCAATTGCCAAAATGACATGACATGACTATGACAGGCATGAGATGCGATTGCGATGGGATGACAATTTTCTTCTTCTTAATTTCATCTTGTACAGGAAAGGACAGCATGTCCGTCCCTCCAATTCACGTACGTAGTCCTATCCATTTTGCAGGATTAAGATTAAGAATCCTCAGATTCAGACCAGACTGCATTCCAAGTCCCTTAATGGGAAATCCAGGATGGATTTTAATCGATGGAATATCTGATAATGGCAATCCCATCCCATGGCATGACAACAATTACATAGTACGCATTGAAATGCAATAGTAGTGCATTGTCCGGAGTTGTTGTTGTCCTCCCGGGCTTTCATGCAAAAGCAAAACCCTATGTAAATACAAATACGAATCTTGGAAAAACTACCAGGGCAGGATAGGGTTTTCCAAGAAAGAGTTAATACATACCACTACGTACTTATAGTACATAAATGTACAAGATATAGACCTACCGTGCATTGCATGGCTGCCAAAACCCAAACAATTAGGAATTGGATTTAAAGGGGGGAGATGGACCGATATACTGTACGTACGTACATTGCATCCATTGCATTGGATTTTAGAACAGGTTGCACGGCAACAATCAACAACGTAGAATTACCCCCGGGGGCATGGCTGGGTTGGGGAGATTTTTTGTTACCTGTGTGTGATTTTCTTACCTCGGATGCATGAGAAACAGGTGTTGGGGTCCATTTCTTCCTTGAGATTCCAATTTACTTTACCTTCGCCTTAGCTCACATATGTACCTACCTTGCCTTACCTTACCTTGCAGGTAAGGGTATGGTATAAGGGACGGACGACGTACCTGCCCAGTTTTTTACCTGAAGGGAAAGGGATGAAACTCACTCTTGAGTTGCACAGGTAGATAGACGTAGACGTGTATGTACTGTATGTTATGTGTGGGACACCTACCTTGGGATTTTAAGACGAAGACTCGTGAATGACGGCAGAAGTGATTCAGAAATCAGTCCAGTCCAAGAATGAGACACCAACACAGTCATTCAAAACCACATTTGCCATTTGCCGCTCCTCTGAAACGCGGATATTGTGTTGGTTTAGTCGTATATTAAAATAAATATGGTTTTCTTAGAATGCTGAAATTAAAATAAGAGCATTGTTGGATTTTGTACATTGTGTGCTGTGCTGTGCTGTGTGGCGCGTTTTGAAGGAATTGAACTGGTTTGATTCCAGGAGGTGTCGGTGGGATCCCGCATCGGACAAAGGAGACTATGAAGTGGTTTGGGGCCAAAGCCCAGGAATATGACACTGGAGGACCCCAGCTCCTGAGTCTGTCACCTCTTAGATTGGAGGCGAGTGACAATGAGTTTGGGACGTCGTTGCTGTCACCGAATCCTCCGTCTACTCCGAGGAGTGAACTCAAGAGAAGGACACGCGGGAGAAGTAAGTCGAAGCCATTTATTTTAAAAATTTGATAAGTGTTTGGTTTGATTTCTTTATTAGCGTGAAATTCCAATGCATTCATACATACGAATATGCTTATAGTAGCGAGTTCAGTTATAGTAGTCAAAAACTTTCCTTCGAAATTTGAAAACATGTTTATAATTTAATTGATGGAATTGAGAGATATATGCAAATTAGCTGCTTTGTTTTTGATCTTCAGTTTTACGGCTGCGCGCATTTTGTGAGGATTTTACTAATTTCTTGTCAACAATACCAAGGGGGTCCGACCATAGTTAACGTGTTCTTGGTCTGATTGAAAATTTTCAAAATTGGCAATACTAGGGTGGCCAAATCTCATTACTTGATTTATGCATATGAGTGCATCAACAGTCAAATCGAAAAACTGTTCGACCGACCGGACCGCTGAATATGCTTATAGTAGCGAGTTCAGTTATAGTAGTCAAAAACTTTCCTTCGAAATTTGAAAACATGTTTATAATTTAATTGATGGAATTGAGAGTTATATGCAAATTAGCTGCTTTGTTTTTAATCTTCAGTTTTACGCCTGCGCTCGTTTTGTGAGGATTTGAGCAATACGAAGGGGTTCCCCCCGAATTAACGTGTTCTAAGTCGGATTGAAAATTTTCAAAATTGGCAATACTAGGGTGGCCAAATCTCATTACTTGATTTATGCATATGAGTGCATCAACAGTCAAATCGAAAAACTGTTCGACCGACCGGACCGCTGCTCAGACGAGAAAAAAACAGCGCAACATACTAAGAAAGTACCAGGATAATTAATTAGCTTTAATTAAGCATTTTTAACCAAAAACTGTAAACTGCTGTTACTTTCTTTTCCCATATAAATCCCAAAGTAGAAATTTCTCATGCCATTGTACCACCCGGGATGAATTCTAATGATAATAGGGTTGACTACCTCCTGTTTACTTTACATTTAAATTAATGTGCACATGCATGCACCTGCATGCACCTGCATTCGCACTCGCAATCGCACTGTCTTTAACTTTTGTATGTGGCATACGACATACCCACATGGTTCCCCTGCCGTGACTTCCAATCATCCAAAAAAAAATTCTTGAGAACTTTTCCACAAAAACTGAAACCAAAGTAGAATTGCAAATAAAGTAGTGTGAGTAAGCAGGAGAGATTTGTAACATTTTTTTCCTCAAAATATAAAAACACAGAAACCTGCATTCCTGCCTGCCCTGAAAAGCGCCATCAGTTTATTTCCTTGGGCCTGGTCACATGATGGACACCGACCGCGCCTCGCAGCCGCAGTCCGTCGTCACACATTACCGTAAATGACCTAATAGAACCCCCTGCCCTAATAGAAGCCCCTGCCCTAATAGAACCCCCGTCTGTGGATGGATTCTGGGAATAGAACCCCATGTCCTAATAGAACCCCATGTCCTAATAGAACCCCATGTGATGGATTCTGGGAATAGAACCCCATGCCCTAATAGAACCCCATGCCCTAATAGAACCCCCTGGCCTAATAGAACCCCCTACTCCCTGCCCATAGAAACTCCCTCCCGTGTTTCTATGTCCCACTCGCTCACTTCCATCCCGTGGGTATTTTCGTTTCTCGCTTAGAACCCCATGCTTTATTAGAACCCCCTGTCCTAATACAACCCCCTCCTAGAAGTGTCGATTTTAAATAGAACCCCGGGGGTTATAATAGGTCATTTACGGTATTTCCATATTTCCACGAACACAAGTAAACTTTAAATTGAGTTAGACTTGACTGACAGAAAACAGCATTTTTGCAATCATTATGCCCCTGTCCTTCACACAAATTTAATCTTAACTATATTTTTCCCGCATGCAATTTTGCTGTTGATAGTTTGTATTCTTCGTGGTCGCTTGTCCGCTGTCCTCAACTGACATGGGGAATAATGAGTCCGTGCCGTGCATGCATTACATACTATGTATGTATGTACAGGTACTATGTATGCAAATGACTTGACCGACATTCCCATTTTGTAATTCTATTAAAAATTCCGTGCAATTGTAAATGACACAGTAGTCAAGTACAAGTAGGAGTTTATTGTTGTTATCTTCTAACCCAAATCCCGTCCCATTGTGGTAAGAATTGAGCAGTAAAAGTGGAGGGTTTGTTACAATTGCGGTTTAAATGGCATTTTGAAGACCAACAACCCAGTGCTCAGACATGTGGGATTTGTTTTATGTGCTAATTGTGGGTATACGTCTGCAAGCAGTTTTGTGTAAAATTGTTAAGCTACAAAAAAAGGGCATATAATTATGTGCCAAAATCCGTTTAACAATGTGCATTGAAATTTTGGTAAAGAATACCCTACGAATTTGATTGCAAATTCATTTTGCCGAGATATTGACAAGTTAGAGGATTGCACCATAAAATTTAACAATAAATCAGGGGCAATAAACTAACATACAACAAAATTACAGCAACAATATGCGAACATATTACTTTTAATGCGGAAGATAAATTTGAATTCACACGTGCAAATAATGCCCACAATACAGTCACCGCTCCAACTGTATTGTACTTTTCGTCTATTTGTTTTTGTTTTGATGTTGGATAATGGATTACAATGGATTGGCATACATTTATTTCCATGTACAATTCCCCAGGCGAAATTATACATTAAATATCACATTCAATATAAAATCTTAATGTCAACAAACTTTCCATGCGCTATCAGTCTATTCCCTGCATGTTAGTTTACTTATTTACGCATTAAACGAGCACAACTTTTTTCCTCACATGTAAAATCATCCATCTCTACTTCAGGCCATGCACATGGATTCTATTTACATTACAAGACGTACGTCCGTACATTGACATCCGTATTCCAATTCCAATTTATTGACCCATCAAAACAAGCACAATCACGGCTGGCCTGGAAAGATAAAAAAGTTGTGTATTTAAATCATTAGTCATAGTCCCATGCCGTTGCCATACCATGCCATGCCATTGGCTCAGATAAGGATGATTTCTGATCCACCTCACTTGTAGAATGAATCAACGGATCCATGATCCATGTAAAAATCCATCCTTACCAACCGCGGGCGTACGTTTTGTAAAAAGAGGAGCCCAAATGACAATAGGATTGCAGTTCAACTCCGCCCGCCCATTGTGTACGTACGGATTTTGGATTTGCTCGTACGGCTTGGCTGACTCCATTTCCTTTAAAAACTCCCTGGGGAATTTAGTATATATTTTTTTTGGATACGGATATTAGGTAATGGGACAGGATGACAGGAACTGAGGCTGAGGGATATTTTTTTTCCATGTTAATTTCACACGCCTGACTCGTCAGCGTCACTCAACTTAAGTTTCCGGCTCCCGTGCACTGCGCTGCGCATGCGTGAATATCGGTGCGGTGTGTGTGTGTTGTGCGGTGCGAGTCACTGTCGTGAGAAGTGCTAATACTATTGTCAAAAATCATAAAATTACAACAAGGCGCCGACGGCTTTTCAATTATTGTATGTATAAACCGCGGGCTCCGAATTAGGAAGGGATTATTATTATGTCAACCAGGAAAAAAAGTTGGAATATTAGATGCGGTAAGTATGGATTCCCTTCGTATTTTGGAATCTGTCATGTACCGCCAATTTAAACTATACGTACAACGTTAGCGTGCCAAAAGTGTGAATATTTTCAACATCAAGGGAAATGCCGCAAGTCACAAATCAATTAAATCAATTCAATTTGTGGTTTCCAGCGTGTAACTTAAGAAATCGTGTGTCAAAGGCTATTCTTGACCACTGCCATACTTCAAAAATAATTCTGACTTGTTTTAATTATCAAATTTTAATTATTAAACACAACAAAACTCAAAACTTTTCGTAAGTTCTCAAAATTTATCGTACGTCAATTCCCATTTACGTGAAACAAATAATACATAGTTAGAGCAGCCATGACGTAATCTTGTTGACGTAAAATTTTTAGGTCAAAAAATTCGGTTTTACGTCGTACAGTTAGCGCATTTCGAATTTGGCGTAAGCCCGAAAATAACAACGGTTGTCAGGAAAACTTAGCCATAACATACATAACAGTTTCAGATTTTACGTCGTGACGCAGAACTTTTTTACGTCAACTTTTGGTTGCGTAGCAACGTAAAACCTAAAAATTTTACATCATGACGTAAAAATAAGGTCTACGTCAAATTTTACGTAATTGCGCTAACTGTCTAATATCAAAAAACGGCGCTAGAGGGACGTTTTTCAACTCACTCTTCTTAATTTTGTAATTATATGATGAAAATCTCACAATTCCCTACATCACAACTCAAAAATTCCAAATCCCCTCGTATTTTCACACTATCTTTAGCCATATGCTAATACAATTTCCCATTGGATTACAGGTATTTCTCCATTGGTTGAGACGTCGCCTCCAGTCCCACTCCTCCATCCACGAAGAGAGTGACACCCAAAGTGCCATCTACAATCCCCAATTCACAGTCGTGTCCACGATCTCATCCGGTGGTGGTGGTTTCACAGAACCCCCGAGTCGCCACATGCACATGTCATATTCAGGTCGAATCAAATGTTGGTCCCCTCAAAAAATCGTTCCAGGTCAATCCTCGTTCTCCAATTTCCATCCCCCCGTCCCCAAACGAACCCCCCTCCAACTTCCACCCCCATCCCCCCAAGGCCGAGGCCACGGCCACGCCCACAATGGGAAAAGCTTCCGTTCACTCCGAACCATGTCGATGCCTGCTGCTGGGGATGACGACGGCTCATTGGAAATCGGACATCGGAATTTTAATGTCCCTGTCATTGGAGGGCCGGAGGGATGGAATTTAATAGGCAAAGGATTGAGCGTGAGTGAATTTCAGCCGGCGCAGGCGCAGAGAAGCAGGTTTCCCGATTTTTATCACGAAGAACCATCCAAGTCCGGTTTATTCGGCTCCTTGACTAGGAGCAGGCGGGGAAATGGCAAAAATTCCCCGCCTGACTTGAATATTAATGGAAATGCCATGCCGGCCCATGCTGAGGAATCTCATCCAATCACGCATGCTCAAACAACACAAGTGACGACGGCGACGGCGTGTCCCAGTAGCCGAAGTGTTGGGGGTAGCCCTTGTCTTGACAGGATAAGGCATCGTAGTGGCTACAGCACTGCGCATGCGCGAGGCGTTGACCACGTAGACGGGACCGCGGCCGCGGCGACTGGTGGGTTACCACCTCTACCGCACCAAGCTCGATCTACAGCGCGCCCTGCACCACCGCCGAGGGCGGGAAAACCCACAGTAACAACTCCAACCTCATACGAGCAAATCAAATTGAAATTGAAGGAGGTGTCCGACAAGTGTTTCAATGGCGGGAACAGCGGAAATGGCGGGAAAACGAAGAAAATCCCATCTGGAAGCAAATTGAAAATCTTTTCCAGGTTTTGTAAGAATGATAAGGATCCGGGCGGGATTTTGGTGTAAACGGCGGAATACGGTGGCCGTAACAATGCAAGATGGCGCTGAGGAGGACGAGGATGTTTTCCCTGAAGGGAGGGACTCCCCAATGCATTTTGATGTGCGCATGCGGAGTAGCAGTGTGAATCGTAACCCGTTATTTGTGGAAAATGATGTGGATGCAGTGTCCGTGGCTGTGTCACGTGTGTCGGATTTGGATTTCCCGGAAACGCCACTCCAGCATTCACCGAATGCATTTCGACGCCTGGTAGATTACACGACGACGTATCAGGAGGAAGGGGCGGGGCAAGGGGGCAGTAGCCAATGCAGTGGGGCGGGGAGTAATTCGGATGGGGACAGTGGGATCGTCAATATGACTCATACGGACACGAATTCCTTGTTCCAAGAATCCATGAGGGATGGGGAGCCGCCATCTTGGATCATGAAATCTAATGCGCATGCGCACATGCATGCGCAAAACGATTCTGGCAAAAAATCATCCTTGCACCATGAAAATCAGAATCGGAAATTTACCGCTGGCAGCAATCATATTCAAGGGGTTTACAAATTAGTTAGGGTCAATAAATTGGATCCATTGGATCAAGGGGATTTGGGATTGGCGGGGATTCAGCGGATGGCAAAATATTCAGCGGATCGGGAATTGGGGATTGCATTGGAGAAGAATTTGGATGAGGCGTCTGCCTGTGGATATGTTGTCAAATGGATCCATCCTGAATCACCTATTAAAAGGTGGGTGGGATTTCTTATTTTTAGTTTTAAAAAAATACATGGTGGGAAATTCGGAATTATCATTTTTGCCACAGATACGACGCTGCTGGGGAATAACATTGAAATACTTTAATTTTTGCATTGTTAAGATTGATTGGGATTTTGTGTAGGCAAGGCAAGGCCACGGAAGTACAAAGTGTGTTTTCCCACCCTTGGCCTTATTAGAATTGGACAAAAGTATTAATTCAGGGCAGGGTAGTGGTAGTGCTACTACAATGTAAAGTACATCTAATGCATTGGAAGCATGAGGATCCAGTTCCTAAAAAATTTATGGTAATTGAAGAAGTGACACAGATTAAAACCAATTTTTGATTTATCCTGAAGCAGAAAGGGCAAAGACCAGTTTGCGATCATAATGGGAGCCCGCACCTCTCGTGTTCCACGCTTTCCGCCACATACAATTTAAATAATACAAAATATTATACTGAAATATAGGCGGGGTTGGAAATCTGAAGTGTTTTTGTTACCCGGCACTGGTAACAAAGCCATTGATATCAACTTCAATTTCAAGGAAACTTTTATTTTCGCATGCAAGATTAAATCAGGATACCGACGAGATGTTTTCCCAGCATTCGCTGTATTGGCGTAGTATTACAAAACGAACTTAACACGCAAGGATAATTGACATGTAATTCTTTAAGTATTATGGCGGGAAATTGAAGACGGTGGACGTGTCATTTTACTGCGTTGCGTGTTCAAACTCGTCAAATTCCTACAAACCACCCATTATTGTGGCATTCATGCTGATTAAGATGCAGATTCATATAAAACATCAAAACTGACTACGCACTATGCTTTAATCATTTACTACACGATTTATTGATCAATGAAGTATTCAAGGTCTGTTTTATATTTTGAATTTGAATTACAAACCAAATTTGGACAAGGGCACCTGGAAGAATACGTAACGTAACGTACTCCCGTCCCAGACACACGTTACGTAGGCTAACCAGACATAAATCTATTACACATTAAAAACCACGAGCAGGAAGAAAGTTGAGTTGCTGAAATTAATGCCAAACATAATTTGAATAAACAGGCACTTTCGCTAAACTGGGCGTGGGGCCAAAGCCACGCCAAGACATGTTATTTTGACATTTTTGTATGCATACATAATGAATTAAGGAATACGTACGCCATGCTGCTTCCCTTCATCTTCATCACAATGTCAATTGTCTTATGCGTGGGTGGGGATTTCGTAAATGGCGACGGATGGATTTTATCACAATCGCTGACTCATATTAAAATATTTGAAGCTTACATCATATAATTTGTCAATCCGCCCTACGCCACCAATCAGGAAGCAGTATTTACACAAAACGGCCTTTAAGCACTAATTTATGTAAAAATAAATATAAAAATTAGCAATGAATCCAAACCTGTTTTGACAATTTCGCAATTTCCTTTTTTTTACAGACAAGGAGAACTGCAAATCATGGACGAAATCATTTAGTATCAATGGGAAATTCGTACGTGGACTGAACCTTGGAGAAGCCATCGCCCTATTCCACAATGTGTTCAAAAGGGACATGGATCTGGTCATCCTTCGCCCCGTCTTGACCCCAATGACCTCTGGAGCCTTGGACTCCGCCAATATTGTCCAGGATAACGAGAACAAAACAATCATTAAAATCTGTTACGACGATGAGGACGACGGGGATTTGAAATTCCTCGGCGGGAAATCTAGTCAAAATAAGACGACGACGACGGCAGCTTCCGAAATTAATAAAGCCCGCCTCAAATTTGTACAAACGTTGATGGAGTCTGCGTCGAATACCGCATCTTTGGATTTGGATTCCCCTGCCACGACGGCCGAAAGGAAAAATAATAAAGACAATTCCCCATCTTTTTGTACATTGCCGAGAAGACCCAAATCCATGAATTTGTCCACGACAATTATTTTTGAGAAGGGGAATGGGAACAAACCCCTCGGATTCACAATTGTGGGGGGAAAGGACTCGCCCAGGGGAGACATTGGGATCTACGTCAAAAGCATTATGGAGAATGGACAGGCCAAGGAGGATGGCAGATTAAAAGAAGGTAAGGATTTGACCTTTGACCCCATATTTTACTGGAATTTGATTCTCATTAACTGATTTGTAGTTTTAGCATGTGTTAATTTTGATTTGGAATTTCTAAAAGTATTTTATTCCTCAAATTGTCAACCACATTTCAATTTTAAGTGGGATATCCGCCGTCGTGCCGTCGCGTCGACCCAGAGGGTTTCTTAAATGGTTAGAAAAATAAATGCACATCCCGATTTCCGTATACCCCAAGCCTAAACGACGACTACTGTTTGAGAATTTTCCCACTTTATTTTTGTGTGAAATCACGACAAAAGGTCCCCTTACAAATCATACACTTCATTTCTTGGGTTTACTACGTACGTACGATTCCTCAATACACTACCGGTGCCAAAAAGTATTTTCACACTTTTCCGAAGAGTTTTTACCGTTGCGGTACACGTTAAGCAGACAGGCAACATTTATATGGTGGGACGCGACGGGATGGCGAGTGTTTGTTTTGTATTGTAAATGCTGGTTGTGTTAAAACGGATCCAAGCGTGAGGCCGAGGCGCGACGGCGACGGGTGAGAAATACATATGTGTCCCTGTCGCCACAAGTGACCATTATTCTGTACCGGGAAAAGTTTGCTTTTAGAAAATGAGCTTGGTCTATTTTCATAAGTATATGTATGCACGGCACGACCATTATATTATATAGGTGGCTGGGCGATGGTCGTTTAGAATTTAAACAGAAATTGTTCATAAAAGCATCTATAGTTCAAAAAAATATACATAAAAATGTAAATATCAGTTCAATGTTATGAATGCTAAATACTACTGATTTTTTTCCTGTTTTCCAGGTGATGAAATCCTTACAATCAATGGGGAGCCCTTGGATGGTTTGTCGCATTCGGAAGTTGTAATGATGTTTAAGAAAGTCAAAAAAGGACCCGTCGTTATTTGCATTTGTAAGAAACCGGGAAAGAAAACAAAGGGAGCGCTCAAATCACAGTCCTGTGATAATCTGATTGAGGCATGAGACTCTAGGGCATGCTGTTATTACAAAAGTGATATTACTTTGCATGTAAGTTGGGCCAAGATTAATATCAATTATTATATCACATATTTGATACATGCTTTTTAATTGAAAATATTTAATTTTTAGGTTGATGCAAACTGACACTGGTTTACTTGGAATTTACTTTCAGGGCGGATGTCGAAGAAGGCGGCGTCCAGACGAAGACAAAATTGTACTGATACGATTGCCAATTTTAACTCAATTTTTATGAAATCTTTACGTAAATTTAGGTTCTTTTAATCTAGACTGTTTTCCAAAAAAATGTTAGTTTAGCGATGTGCGTATAAATTTTAATGTAGGTTCAAATTACGCTTAGTCTTAGTTTTTAACCAGAAAATGATGGCAATTAAAAATGGAAAATATCTGGTAATGTTCGAACTTGATGTCAGAAAAATATGTAATTCATTTCACAGTCTCATCTATTTGCTAAAATTATTGCCCATTAACACCACACCATTGATCTCATCGTAATTTTAATTTACCCACAAGCACTAAGGGTGCAAGGAATGACTCAGTTGCAACGAATACAATTTTCAGTTAATTTGTGAAACGAATATTTCATTTATTCGATTCTTTCAAGACTTTGTCAATTTTTGTTAAACTCATCAAAGTAAAAGTTTAGCAACTCAGTTACAGCATTACATGGTGCAAAATATCAAGAAGTGCGTAAAATAATACAACATAAGCGCAATTATGTGCGAAATAGTACATTTTAAAGACTCAACGTACGTGCCACTGCATTATTGGATAGTACTGCAAACTGCACAATTTGATTGTAAACGCATTACATGCTATATACTTACTCAAGCGTTGCAACCAAAGAAACATTGAAACCAAAATTCAAGTTAACTCCTAACTTGTCAGAATTAGGTTATTTTCAAAGGCAGAAATTGATTACAAAAAGTAATCAGTCAACTTGCTGTTTACTTCACACTAACCAAGGTTTAGAATTTAGAATTTGACTCGACTGCGTGCGTGAGTACCCAAGATTTCCATTAAATTCGACATGGGTAAGCTAATCTTAATTTCATAATACATAATACAATATAGTAAGTTTTGTGTGTTTTACTCACAAATAAATCAAAAATGTGCCTAGCATTCAAAAATATTAACTTTGATTATGTTTGGATGGAAGTGTCGTCCCCTCGGAGTATTGCCTCAATCACAATTCGGTAATTAATTACATCAATCCATTTGAATTCGGTGGCTCCGTTCCAGAATTCTCGGTCGTCGTCGGTTTCCTCAGCAAAGTGATGTCAATCATTCCACGTGCTTTTCTCATCAAGTCAATCACTTCCGGTGTATCCATCCCCCTCACAGTTTCATTATTCACCTACAAGACAAGTCAAATTGCAAATTAAATATTTAACCTTCTAATTCGTCCTGCCGCCATTATCCAACACTCACCATAATGACCTCATCCCCAACCCGAAGACGTCCATCTCTTCCCGCCACACTGTCCGGGTAAACCGCCGTGATGGATATATGGCCATTTGTTCCTCCGAGACTAAAACCCAAACGAGAGCACCAACGCCGACTCAATTGAACCGTCAAAATCTACAAAGGATCGGGAAAATAATGGATTAGTGCCATTCACATATAAGATGTTTCATTTTGCCCCTTCATTACTTGTTCATCCTTGGAATTGGGTACTTCGATTAAATTCGAGGAAGTCGTGGGTTCACATTCTCTACCATCCGGACTTTGGCGTGGGGGGAGATGGGAGTCACGGGCTGGGACGCCTAAACCGCCATTGCATCCCAGCGGCTGTCCTTTGGGCAACGTGTGCCGCTCATCCAAGGAATCCAAATTGTCTTCCACGTCATCCTCATCGTCTTGAGGGAATTGGATCCCCTTCCATTTGACTAGCCCATCAACTTTCCCTGTACATGTCGAGGAGGCGGAGGATGAGGATGAATGGGTGTGATTAACGGGGTTCCCAGCTGAGATCCCATTTAGTTGATTGCACTGGAACAAAACACATGAAATGTAATGTAATTTAGAACAGTCCCCCTCCTGACGTCGTGTTACTAAGTACAGTAAATAATTGTTGTTGGTTTTCATACCTGTTGATTGCATTTTCTCGGAGATGCTTTCGGTGGACTGACTTCTGACTTATTTGTATTTGAGGAGGGAGTGTCCGTATCCGGCATCATGGTTCCAATGGAATTGGAGTCTTGTTGCCCTTGTCCATATTTGACCATGTCATCCCGACTCAAGCTCAGATTTCTTTTTTTTGAAGCTTTTCCCCGATTGGATGGAATGATTGCGGATTGGTAGGTGGGGAGACCACGAGAGAATTTACTTCCATCTTGCTCATCATGGGAATTGGAACTGGGACCGAATCCGGGTTCAGAGAGTAGACTATTCGACTACAAATAGTAAATAATTGCATTAAAAAGTAAAATCAGCTAAAACCAAACACGAAACCGAGGGAAAACCTTACGTGATTCAAATCCGTTGAAAAACTCTCATCCTCGAGGCTGGAAATCCTGTCCAAATGAAGGGTGTACTGTCGGAAAGATGTTTTCTTTTTTGGATTTCGGACGGGAGTATCCAATGAGAGGTTCAGATCCGAGGATGCAGTCGAGGAATCCAATGGATGTCCTCCAACATCAAAATCCAAGTTGGGCCTGGAACGAAAGTGACTATTACCATGGCCGAGGCGGGGGTCAGTCCGTGACCGACATTGACTAATCGTCCCAGCTGGAGTTGACTCTCCGCTTCCCGGAACTTCGCGTCTCAGACGGGTAACTCGTAGATGAACCCAATCCACTTTCTCCAGTATTGTTCCCAATCCCACTGCAAGGGCTTTGACTTTTACTTGACTTGGGGGTTGTGGGTTGACCCGCAAAACCTGAAGAAGAATCCCACAAAATATCATTAAGTAATTAATTAATCCTATTTCCTCAAAGCGGATTTATGTTCGGCTCCGAGCTACGTCCGGCCTTTTATTAAATCAGCTACTTACGATCCAATGCAGCAGATAGGACCTCGGGAGATGGAACGTGGGCTGCGTGGGCCGGACGTCTTTGCCTTGGAAGTGTGGCTGGACCAATGGCATCATTCAAAGTCCCAACAGATCTCACGCCTTTGAGTCGACTAACAGCAGAGCCTGGAGATGACTTAGCATTCCCATCCGATGACCCACTCAGTTTTTTTCGGATCGCAAGGTCATTCAACATGTCGAGGGCTTCTTGCCTGAAAAAAACACAATGATAGCATTATAGATATGTATAATTGGAAAATCCTATTTCTTGTCGTACCAAAGGAACAAACACCGTCATTTCTTAAGAAAGATAAAGTAGCTTTTGTCTCCAAGCCATCGTGCTAAATAAATGCTTGGTTTAAAATCGGATTTCCTTCGTAGATATCTCACAGTTAAGAAAGAAATGAGACGTACGGTTACGGGGCACACCAACCGTGTGAAAAATGATGGTTTTACTTAAAGGTAAATGACATTTGAGTCAGGGACTAGGGGTAATGATGACTTTGACTGAATGACATGGAGGCGATACGACTGGCGGCAAACCTAAAATTTAACTCTGACGCACTGCACCCCCCTCTGGTTTAATCCCATTTCTCTGAATTTTTAAATCGGGGTATAAAATCCTACAAAACCCCCCAAGCCGTAATTTACCGCCTTAGTTAAGGATTCCACTTCATTTTACGGCACAAAAAACAAGGAGATAGCCCAAAAATTTCAAGAAGAGAAAACAAGGGAGAAGGGAGACAATAAACTTTCTCCTACTTTCACAATGTCATGCCATGACGGCATATTTTTATCTCCCATGCATAAATCTCGTATGTATTAAACTTCTCGGGCCAGGCCTTTGCCTTCACTTGAGAATGATTAAAAAAAAGTCAAGTCCCTTCTCTACTATCCCGTACACAAAACCAGTTAAATTATTTATCACTCCCTCGTCAGGGCAGGATCATTTTTCTACTTTTATATTCATAGCCACAGCCACCGGCCAAAAGTGAAAGTTTGTCAAGTGGAGCGGTCGCGGTCGCGGTGGCTCTCATCCGAGCCCGGGGATTTATTAAAAAATTCAACCCTGAAGGAAATCAGACTTAGGCTGACTTTTTTAAAGATTTTTCTCCCATCTGATGGTTTCCCGCCATTCTATCACACACTATCATCACTTGTCTTCAAAACTTTTGCAGGGCACATTTCCCCAGGTGTACATGTGAGACAGGGTGAATTTTTCTACCACAAGTTTAAGCCCACAAGATTGCATGTGATTTTGATATTCTCAAAGTTTATTTTCCAAATGTAATGTGATTTACCGGAATGGCTTTGGCTTTCCCTTGATGGACTCTGTGGGTGAGAGGGGGGAAATGGGTGTTGGGGCAGCGTCTCGATAAAGACGAAGTTTGACTTTCCCTTGGCATTGGCGGAGGAAAGTGATGGCTTCCCCGTGAGTCATTTCCATGAGATCAACATCATTCACCTGAATAAGAAAATTAAACAAAGGAATTAACATATTTACATAACAAAAAAACAAGTATAATATTCAAACTTACCGAAAGGATCCGATCCCCGGGCTGAATTCGACCATCGGTCAAGGCAGGATCCTTCACTAAAGCTCGGACATAGTGACCCAGGACACTCGTATCCTCTTGGCGGAGTGTGAAACCAAGACTTCCCGCGTATTTTTCCAGCGTCACTTCAAATTCCTGAGAAAATAAAACAAAAATTTAAGTTTTCACTAAAGCTCGGACATAGTGACCCAGGACACTCGTATCCTCTTGGCGGAGTGTGAAACCAAGACTTCCCGCGTATTTTTCCAGCGTCACTTCAAATTCCTGAGAAAATAAAACAATAATTTAAGTCTAATTAATTTCACATTAAATATTCAAGGGGCTGAAGATAAAGTCAACCCTCACTAGCTTTTAGTGTCGTTTCTTATCGTCACACAGAAGATAGGGTTGATGGGAATTTCACCTTCGTCTTCGCCGTGATGGTAATCATTTACGCATCACAAGAATTTAATGTTCTTTATTAAGCATGGTTCCACCCTGCGGTGAGTGAGCCACAGAAAATACATCAAAGGCAAATTCTTCCCGTAAAACAGCCCTTCGGCACTTAAAAATACATTAAGGTGCGGACATCAACTTTATGGGAGGCCTCAAATTCCCAGGGCAAGGACCGCCAAAGCACAAACGTGCACTACAAAACCCAAAGTCAGACAAGGCAAAGGGTAGCTCATAGACATGGATACATTTTTATTTCTTCGTTAATCTCCTTCATCATCTTATCATTCTCAAGTTCCACGACCCGACTTTCCTATTCCAACATCCAGCAAACCGGGAAATGGACGGTTTAGCCGGTTTAGCATGCACAGCATGCACATTCCTAGTTGCTAGTGCTAATCCCGAGAGATTAAACTCTTCTACTTTCATTTGGATCAAAGCACTTTCCTCTCTACTTCTAAATGTCCAAATAAACTACCCTTAGTATTTTATTTCCAAAATTTCTCTTTAGGCTGACTGTACAAGTGTGAAAATAAACTGAGGCAAGTGTCGGCTAGTAAATCCCATGCAAATTTGCGTACAATTCTATTCAAATTTCTAGGGATTCAAATTATTGGATAGGGCCGAAGCCCACCAAATTCAAGAGAAAATGAAAACGTGGTTTTACTTCTATTGCTTTCTAAGTCTATGTGTGTGTGTGTCTTAGAAAAGGCTAACAAGGCAAGGCCATGCCAGGCTAGGCAAGTACAAGAGGTCTTCAAAAACTAGCCGATACTTTTACTTCCCTCATGAAGACGTAGGCATGCAATTGCTGAAGTTACGATGAAATCATTGGCATCGTTAAAAGTTAGTATACCCACTTCAACCTAATGGCGAAGGGGGTCGCTGTCGCTGTGCCAAGGAAATTACATA
The DNA here is from genome assembly GCA_036851895.1 of Orthonychiurus folsomi. NCBI lineage: Eukaryota > Metazoa > Arthropoda > Collembola > Poduromorpha > Onychiuridae > Orthonychiurus > Orthonychiurus folsomi. The sequence continues at coordinate 7,868 of JAAXYW010000678.1, read as the reverse complement.
CACTAAAGTCTCGCCACGTGCTCATTGTACTTCCTTGCAATGCATAATCTTGTGTCTTTATCTAATAAAATCCTTTCTTTCCACTCGGGAGGGTTTTCATATTTCCTTGAGCTTACGACTACGAACGAGGAGTGCAGAATTTGCTGAATACGCACAACATGAACGCACTTAATACTCGAATCTATGCTTTCCCTTTTTAGCCGGGAATGTATTCATGTGTTGTGGCTTTAACTTCTTGCGTAATACAAGATACTACTTTACTTTAAAGAGCATTTTAAGAGCTGAATTCCTATGCTAATATATCAAATATTTCTAAAGTTTACGTCATCAGGTTTCCTAAGCGGAATTGACGATTCGAACCGAATTACGATTACCCCGCCTCGTAAATTATACAAGGGAACTGAACGATTCCGCTTACTCAAGTGTTCAGCAACACAGTTTTCATTTTACGAGAAAAAGAGTTCGGGAATGAGGTTGTAATGTCAAACTAAAAATGCATGTTCACTCACTTCAACTTTTGGCTAGGACGTAGGAACTAACTAGACTAGGCTAGGCTATTTTTCATTAATTCATGATAGGATTGACAAGGGTGCTCAAAATAGGGGTATTTTCCAGTCCCTTGTGCTTTAGTTGCTGACAAACAGACATGCCATGTCAGCATTTTCTTTACAATTTCACTTCTCTATAAAAACTCTTTCACAAGGAAAATACAACAGGAATTTAGTAAGGGGAACAATTTTTGAGTTATTACAAGAATACAAATAAAAATCATTTAAAAACTAATCAAAATTTACCCCATAGGTGAGAGCGGGATGAGTTTGAGGTATTTTGAGACTAGACAAAGATTTGGATTTGAATGACAAGTCTTGTTCCTCTCGACATGGGCCCATATCACTCCCACTCGTCCCACAGTTGAGCCCCGGCTGAGTACCGAGATTATGGGATGAATTCAACATGGCTGGTTGAGACGAATGAAGATTTGCGGACTCATGGAATCCTGGAATGTTGGCAGGTGGGCGACAGAGGGTGAGAAGTGTTTCGGGTGGTGTCGTGCGAAGGACTTCCAGGGCTTCCTGCAATAGGGAAATCCTCCAAATATCAGATAAGAATGTCAACGTCCCAGGAAAGGGAGAAGGTGTGACAGTTGGGCATTCATTCACGCCTCAGCAGAAAAACCCATAGATGTCAAAATAAATGACACGTCTTATCACTGCATTCGTTTCCCATGAATGAAATGTTCCCATGGTCAGTCGTAAGTTAATCTTTAGCTTTCGAGACATATTTCAATGCCAAAAAAGTCGCATTCATTTGATCCTTTTTGCGTTAAATTGACTCTAAATTCTGATTTATTACAACAATCGCTTTTCTATTAAGTCATTCTGCTAACCCCCAGAAATATAACCAAGATTTCACACATGAATGTGCAAAACCCTTAAATTGTAACTTAAACTTAAATATACAATTAGATTTCAAGCAAATGCCCATAAAACTCTTACATGATTATTTAAACCCGTGAGTGGGACTCCATTCGCTTTCAAAATAATATCCCAGGCATGAAGACGACCGGACTGAAATGCAGGGCCCATTGGAAACACTTTCTTGATTCGGATGAGACCCGGGTATTTCTCCTGTAAGCAACAACAAGAAATCAAAATACATTTCCGCTACAACATAATAAGTATTCTACGCTTTCAGTTCCCATTTCGTGCTTGAATGGCTGTCGTCTGACGTCAAATCCAAAGTCGTGCCGCCATGGGATGTTAGTAAATGACATTGCATGGCTTTTAATGCCATTAAAGTAAAAAGTCGTCCGTCGTCAAATTCACAGGACGATGGTCACAGTCACGGCCGGGACCAGGACCGCACTGCATACAAAGGTGGGTTTCCTCCCGTACCCGAGTAATGTAGTGGAAAGGGAAATACCCGAAAGCAGGAATGAGGGGGATCAATTTTCATTTGTCACGCGTCTCAAGTCTCAAAATGTCATTGGGAGTGCGTGACCTCCGACGTCCTCTTCCTAATTCCAATTCTAGGACTAGGACTCCTTGCAAACACGACATCACACGGGAGCCGAAATTTTCGGAAATCAATACAAAAAGGATCTATTGAAATGAGAAAGTAATCCGGGTACCAAAGGAAACCAGTCCAAGTGACTAATCAATAGGAATCGAATAGGGAAGGATTCAATTATTTGCTCTCCCCTTTTACGGAACATACTAATTCCCATAAGCTTAAGAGCTTGGATGAGATCCGGATCGGGTTCGGGTATTGGATCTGTCAGACAGTTGCCGGGTCTTCCCTAACCCGTCTTCCGTCGCCGTCGTGGTCGTAGAAGAAACAACGTGGGTTTCCTTAAGAATGACAAAAAAAATTGATTTTACCTGAGAATTCGATCCACCCGTAACACTCAAACCAAGGCCGAGCTGATCACGTTTTAAGAGAACTTCAAAAATGCTATCTGTAAATTCAAATGGAATGATTAGTTCAAATTCCACAAAAAAAGCATTATCTATCCAAATCATGCTGCAATGAATTACCCGTACCAGTTGAAATGAAGGGGTAAGCAGGATAAGGGTAGGAACACTTGGCGTTGCTGATATCCACGGAATTCGTCGTCGTCGTCGGCCCTTCAAAACTTTTCTGTCTCCGACCCCCCTGGTATTTCTGCAATTAGAGAGAGGATTTGAGAATTAAATTAACACGTAAACATTACAACATTGCCCTATTAGTAAAATTTGCGGACTTCAGGCCTCCAGTTGGAAAGGATACAAAGTACACATTTCGCGTTGCATAAATTACCAGTAGGTTTCCCCAGAATATCACTTCTAGCCTAGTCCTAGCTTAACCAGTATAAACTGCTGTGCCGTGAATCCCCTTGAGTGCCACAAATAGTGCAGTAGTCCCAGTCATAGTCATTGAAATGAAACCAACCAAACCCCCCGCTATTTGCAAAGCCCAGGGACACCCTAATACAGCGTAGAGTTAGAGCCCATTCCAAGCGAATTAACTTTATTAGCACTCATTAGTGTTTCTCATTAACAATTCACTCCAGGACATACATTTCCCAACAAAATGCAAGGACTCGTCCTCAAAATCATGTACCACGGAAAATGTTGTCGTCGAATCCATCCGTTGTCCGTGTACTCCATCAGATTGAACAAGGCAGGTCGTACTAAACAAGGCAGGTCGTACTAAACAAGGAGGGTGACCAGTGGTGGGTGATTTGGATTAATTGAACAATTCCAGGTCACCACGTGCTAGGTCTAATTAACGTCACACAATTCTGTTATAATCCTGAAGGCCCTTAAATTTGACTTGAGTCAAGCTTTGCGCCAGTCAGACCCACTCCCTATATTCATTGCTCCAAGATCAAGAAATCTATGGCATTGGCGGAAATAAATCGGGGTACCTAACCATATCACAATTGATTGAAAATTAGGAAAGTTAGTTGTGTATATTTTGTAATGGATGTTTTCATTATGGAAACGTATTTTATTTCTTATCTTGACTTTTGACCTTTCACCTGGTTGAAAACGCATTCAAGTGAGCATTTGACTTACCGCACAATGTGGAAGGTGAACCTCTCGATAATGATTGTTGTGATGAGGATGTGGGTTTTCGGGGCAAGTCCTTTGTACGATCCCCGGTGTCGTTGACCCCTGGGCAACATCTGGACAGGACACAGCATACAATTTTGCACGGTTGCTAATATTGTGCTGTTCCACTCTTGCCTTCCCTCCACCGGAACCCTTCCTTCCGCCACCTGCCATTCAAAATCGGAGCAGAGCAAGTCATTAATCAATTGACACTTCACCGTTTCAACTTCCTTCTCCAAAAATAATGCGGGATCACATTTTTTACACAATTTAATACAACCCGGCCAGGGTACCAAAAAACTGGGAATAATGGTTTGGGTCCCTATTTATAGCACAAAACTTCAAACATGTGCTATTGCAAAATATCATTCTGCGTTCTACCAAAATGCCTGAATTTATTTCAATACACAAAAATTCTATGAAACCTTTGTGAGAATTTAACTAAAATTATTGCTCTCATAATACATGAGTTTCCTTGAATTGCATAATACCCCCACGTGTATTAGCCCACACAGCAGTAATAATTCAGATGGATTTCATTTCGTTTGAGGAAAATTCCACTTCCTTCCTGCATAGCAACTGGAAGGGACTTAAATCTATTTCATCAGGTACGGAATTATGGCACGGGCCTTTATTATTTGGAGAAAGGGTTGGGTCTCTTCAAGCATTTAACCCGCATTCCGTTTGATCTTTCACTTGGAAAATTCTCAAACCACGGTGGCATCATGAGCACTGCTACTGTTCAATGAACACGGCAAGTTGGCAAACAAAATTGAAAACCATCCGATTGTCGGTTGCAATTCCAGTCATGCAAAACCTCAATAGGTACGCGGTACGCCTGTAAAGTTAATTTCTATTTTTGCCAAAAAAATACATCTCAAAACCTTGTCGTGTGGCATGTGCTATTTACGTTAGATTGGGTTATTTTGTGCGCACAACAATGCTTAAATTTGTTGTATATTATAACTAGTACTGACCAAAGGTGAATGATATAAATTCAAATTGCGATTAAATCACAATAAAATTCCTTACCCTTTTTTCCTCGGGTCATGCTGACTTCTGCTGGGATCCGCTGATGACCTTGACCTTGTTTCATATATTTGGCTCCAACCGCCACATTCTCACTTTGTTGAGCCGCTGCATGTTGCGCCATCTGACTTCGTAGTCTCACGGGTGAGCAGGACTTGGAATTTGGGGGTAAGTCCCAAAGGTCAGCCGGTATGGAATTGCTCAGTCCTTTGTTATCATGGCCATTCATGTGCCCATAGCCATTGGAGGCTGGGATATAGGGGGTGGAGCCTACCACAACGTTATTTACACCCATACTGCCGGCGAGTCCCGTTTTGTTGGTGTAGAGGGCGGAACTGGAGTGACTCCGGGATTTGAGGCAATGGCCGTGACCATGAGCGTGTCCATGGCGGAGATGACCAGATGACTGTCCTTGACACTGTGTGCTTCCATTTGCACCCATTTCTTTATCTGTTAAAAAAAACAATGTGATAGGTATAATATGTGGGTCATGGTTCTACCACAACGTTATTTACACCCATACTGCCGGCGAGTCCCGTTTTGTTGGTGTAGAGGGCGGAACTGGAGTGACTCCGGGATTTGAGGCAATGGCCGTGACCGTGAGCGTGTCCATGGCGGAGATGACCAGATGACTGTCCTTGACACTGTGTGCTTCCATTTGCACCCATTTCTTTATCTGTGAAAAAAACAATGTGATAGGTATAATATGTGGGTCATGGTAAATGGTCATGGATTGAGGAAAAGTTTTTTATTCTTTTCCGGTCTTTTGACAGCGGAGCAACCCGGGGGGCGGAATTGCACGTACGTCTGCTTCCCGCGTCGAGCGAGCACTGGGGATAACTCAAACTGCAAACTTTTCGGAGGGATTTATGGCGGGAAGTTTGGCCTTGGAACTACTTTAGAAATCAAAGTACCCTTATACCACTCTCTGCTCATGTGATGTTCTGATTCGTGAATCCCTGCACCCTTCCAATATAAATTGGGAAAATGTGAGAATTTGAAAATCACCGTATGTGGGAAATTCAAAAACACAAGCCTCGGTTTAGACCACAATACACATCGGCAAGGGATCGATATAATTAATTCTATTAGAATTCCCTGTGTAGTATAATCTCCTTCCGTTGATTAATTATGAGTTGTTTAAATTAATTTAAGATTAACTTTCTGTCGTATCTTGGCATTAGTATGCCAAGAAGGATGGTTCGTGTCTTCAGAGCCAGCCAGACGCTTGGCTTGTAAAATTCGTGGGTAAGTCAGTCGGGGAATTCATTCATTCATTCATTTCTGGAAAGACGTGGTAAGCTGTGGCTGTTTGCCGTCGCCCCTTGATCTGCATCTGACTTGCACTACTACTACTGTGGTCTATACTCCCATGCCAGCCAGGATAGCATAAGACACACCCACTACTGCATAATTTATGTCCTTGCAATTAATGAGTTTTTGCTATTACAACGCCACCGCACGCGCACCGGGCCAAGGGACGGGATTCGGAGGCATGGGAATCACCAAATCCAAATCCGAATCATGTATTCGTGTGCAGTTCAAAATTTTGCAAACAATCCGTGATGTGAAACAATGGATCTTAATTATTAATTTCAAAAAAATTAGTAAAACTTCTAGGAGATTGCATGCGTGAAATTTTATTCTGCAATAAATTTAACCAAAAAGATATTTAATCGCCATTGGAAATTAAACACGTTGGGGAATAATATTTGAATATCATCAAATCCATCATTAAATCTTATGTTACCCTTCAAATTCCCCACTATTTGAACAACAAGAATGACTTGGATTGCTTACTCTTTGTTATTCACATTGAGGTGGGTGTCTTGGCTGTTCCGAAACCATGTCATGACGGGGTGGGCATCGCATTCCCCGATTGGGAAATCAGAATCGGGTAGTAAACTTTGGGTAACCTCCTCTCTGCTGGATCTGCTTCTCAGTCCACTCCTCCCTCCAAGTGACAGTTTCAAAATTGGAACTAATGAACAATTCCCGCTCCGGTGTCCCGCCGCCGGTGTGACGTCCACGTCGTCGGCAAAGTTGGGTAGGGCGGGAATACAGAAATCAGTCGGGGATTTTACTTTTCCTCCGACTCGTTTTCGACGACGGAATCCTTTCGACAACGACGATTCTGATGTACAGGGCTCTGGGATTTCATCTGCAAGCAAATAAGCAACAAAAAATAGTTATAGTTTAGTATTGGGAATTCTACAGCAGAAATTTGTGAAATTCATTCTCAAATTCCAATTTTGTCTTGGAATTTTGAATTTTAAAATAAAGTCTCAAAAGACTAAGAAACCGAACACAATAAAGTCTTAAAAGACTAAAACACCGAGCACAATAACATTGAAATATGTGCTAAAGTAAGTACGAGAATAATTCAGAACAATATGGCTCTGCAATAAGTCAGCATTCTTGCTTCCTACTAAATCTGATCACATTAGTATGTAAAATCAACAATATATCCCTGCTTCCGACATGTGATCAGATCAGTATGGGAAATCAACAATATATTCATGCTTCCTACTAAATGTGATCACATCGGCATGTAGAGTCAACAATATGGCTCTGCTTCCAACGTAATGTCACCACATTGTGATCACATCGGAATGTAACGTTTACAATATGTTCGTGCTTCCTACATGTCACCTCACCACATCTGCTTCCTATTTAATGTGATCAGATAGTTATGTAAAGTCTACAATATATCCCTGCTTCCTACTAAATGTGATCAGATCAGTATGTAAAGTCAACAATATATTAATGCTTCCTACTAAATTTTTGTAACGTTGCAATTAAGTGCCGCCGCTGAATTTTGGATATATGAAAGAACAATATATGGTCATTATCATATTTAAAAATTAGGCAATTTGGTGCGCAGGAAAAAAAGTTCTACGAAGTTTAGTGCATCCTGAAAACTCATTAAAGGAACATATGAGAAACGCAAGCTTGACTTGTGTATAAACCGGGGTTACCATGTGTGTTACTTTCCTAACATAGTGTTATGTTATATAGGCCAGTTCCAGTTGTGTCTGATACTATTGTTTGAAAATTCAAAGTTTTCATAACGTTGTCTCTAAGTGCCGTGTGGCTGGATTTTTTGTATGTCACAGACCAATACATTGTGCTTATAATATTGTGAGGGTGAAAATGGGACAAAAATGTAGGCTTCCCCACTTGGCCAAGGAGTACTAGGTAAAGGATATGGGGTTTCCTACTCAACTACTTGCGTAGGCCTCT
>JAAXYW010000677.1:0-31765 GCA_036851895.1 Orthonychiurus folsomi | reverse complement strand
GTATTCTTCAGCAAACTATTGTTTTTGTTGTACTTGTCATTGTACTAACAGTTTATTCCTATACTCAATCTTTTATTTTGCTGCAGAAACGTAAAGCTTTTTGAAAAAGCTGCTTTTATATTCTTTTAAGCTTTGACTTTTTTAGTTGGAAGAGTTCATGGGCTTATGCCATCAGCTCCAATCTGGCTTCAAATTTCATATCTGGCTTTTGCATGGAGTAACTGACGTTTGTTAAAGTTTCCATTTCGGTTTGGATTTTGCTTCAACTTTTTGCGGTTAGGCTAAGCAGAATTAAACTGGTATTACTTCAAATTGTTAGTTTGCTCACATTAACCGTTACAAATTTGCGAATATTGGTTGTGACATGCCTAATGAGAGTCCGAACTTGTTGTCTAAGAATTTTTTACCGGAGAACCTATGTTCTCCGAATTTCTGAACAGATTTTTACAAAATAATTCCTACTCTCTTGCACAAATTTCAAATAGGGCTGACTCCACAGCCGAAATGAAGTACAACATAATAGCAATATTAGCGTATGTACACTTGACCCAAATCCGGTCTATGACGAACAGTAATGAATATTGCTTAATTCCAAGTTTGATTTTCGAAAGTGCATGCCTATATTGAACTTAAGATTCTCAACTTAAGACTTAGGCGAATATTTCTGTGGAATTATTATTTCTATTTGGTGTTTAATGTGAATGCTTTTATGTACCGTGAATGCTATTTGTTTTGGACCGTAATTGCTATGAGTAATTACTAATCAATTTTTCATGTGAATAGGACTGCCCAGAACTTCCTTGTTGGGCTTGACGACCGGAATTCGTTCCAAGGACACATCATCAATTCCTTCGTCGACCAATTCAAGTCTGCACAGCACATCGGTATCAATAACCAATATGGATATATTCTCTCTCACTCGACCGGCCTTAGCCACTAACAGACCTAAGGTCAACAGTATTCTACATCTATTTGGTCTTTGGCTCTTTGAAGCAGCCCTCATTTCATGCGAGTCTTCCCATAGTGGTTTGTGATTTTTATTTTTTAAACATTTGGATCAGTACTCTCTGATGCTTTTTTAAAACAGTCATACCAATTGCTTGTTAATGTCTAATGGCGATGGGTGGTTTGCGTTTTGCATTCTCAGAAACATGTTAAGTTGTTCTCCTTTGGCGTTATTGATTGTTAATTTTGAAAGCTTTATTAATGTCACTCAAGATTTTATATTAACTCTGTGTGGCACTTTTGTTAAAGGCATTGTGTGCGTGTACTTAAGTTTTACTTGAAATATGTCTATACGAACAGATGGAGATGCTAGAAGAACGTCAAGGGGGTCAGCGGTGCCAGCAGCCCTCCCCGAATCAATTGACATTCCAAATGCAATTACGATTGATAAGTACTATCAAGGAAGGGCTGAAGCTTTAGGAACCCTGTGTCGCATCTTTTGTTCTAAGAAAACAGGCGAAGAGATTTTACCGGCGTACCTTGCACGATTTTACATTGCGATTCGAAAAGGACTGAAGGTAACTGACCTGCTGCATACAATCAACTGAAGTTCACACCTTCACCAATCAGGATTTTTTAGGATAACAAAACAGAAGTGCTGGCTTCTATTCTTAGCAATTCGCCAAATTTGCTAAGAGTTGACTTGGATGGTGTATCTATGCTGGTTCCTTCCATTGTATCTGCGCTTGAAGCTGTTCTTCCAAGCAAGGAATCTTTACGAGGTGACCTGCGGCGGTCAGCTATTCAATTGTTGTTGTCAATCCTACCCCTACCACTCCATTTTATGGTACTGATGAAGATAAATGAATGAAAAGTGCAAGCATAGAAATGTAACGTGATCTATTTTTTTCAGAATGTACAGATCAAGGATTTGATGGACAAGAATGCCAGTGGATCAACTTTTATTCAGCTTAAACCGCGATTGGCAAATTTATTGATTAATTCTCTCCAAGCTGAGGCGGACTCATCGAATATTCAAATGCTTCTAGGTAAGGAGATCCAGAATTAGTGTGCAACAAAACGCAGAGTACATCCTGTGTTTATAATTATAACGAGTCACTTAAATGGATTCTTGGCATGTGTTTTGGATTGCTAAGTTGAATACTCAAGTTAGAAGTTATTTGGAAAGGCTCGAACTGAACATTAAATGTGGTGTCTTTTTAGGTGGGCTTTTGATGTTTGTGCTGGACACATCCACATTTGAAGAAACAGAAAAGGCGCCAATTAATATTGGAATGGAGTCTCCAACAAATCTTCTTTCGTCCGGTTAGATTAGCCTAGTTTGGTCGGATCCGAACAAATCCGTTATTGCACAGTGTGCTAAGTGCCATGTGTTATATATTGTCCGCCTAAGTCATTGTGATTATTAATTTTTTTTGAAAAAGTGGAATAATTTGTTTTTAGAGAATACCAGTATGCGAAGTCTTAGTGAGTACAGCAATAGCTTTGATGAGCACACGTTTGGCTTGACCGAATCGTCAGACACTCAAATTGGTATTATTTAATTAATTTATGTTGGCTTATTCTTGGTTTTGGTTGGGTCTTTTTAGATCGACATTTAATGAATTTGGTTTTTCTGATTACTAAGCTTAGCCCTGGAATATTTTGCTTAGGATTGTTTTGAATTTGGCCTGAAACTATAAAGGCCACGGAAATGCGTGTAAACAATTTTGCCAACGCTTTTTGCACTGAAAATATGTTCCTACCGCCCTACTCAGATATTTCCTGAAATGCCCATTCAATTAACTAGTTTTTATGCTGATATACTAAATACCGCTTGAGCGCTTTTCGCTTAATATTTATATTGTTGAATGAAAATTAAGCCTCATATAAGGTTCTCTGATTTACTTTACAACAATCTTTTTTTTTCAGACTCCGCCCACGCATTATTCGTGAGAGCCACCTATTTAGTCTGTCATCGCCTAATTTCCACCTGGAAGATTGATCTGCCCGTTTCTCTTGCTGCTTTGGAATTACTTAACGGTTTGGCTCGTACAAAAGTGCACGATCAAGGTTTGTAATGGCAATTCTGATTTATTAAATAAGTTTATTTTTGACCTCGCACCTCGGAAGTTGGAAGATCTGAAGACAGGCCATCCCATCGATCATTAAATTCTTTTTCGCCTAAAATTACTCTTCGCTTCTTAAAAACTTGCTAAAACACTTTCTGTTCGTTTTTTTTCTACTTCCAGTTTTTTTGTACTTTCAGTAGTTCGAGGTTTTATTTTTTGTTACTGTTTTGGGTAATCCTCTTAAGAAGAATTTGGCCATAATTCGGCTTTACAGGAATTGGACGTTCGATCTTAGAAGAATTTGGGGGAGAATTCAACAAAATAAATTTTTTTTGCGTCGGGAAATCCCGACCAGGATTTAGAATTGTGACGATAACGTTAGTGTGAATATGAACTCAATTTATAAAGTCATCATAGCCACAGCACGAGAGCAGTTTTGTATGACTTAATGGTGTATTAAGGCGGCAGTTGCAGCTTTTGAGCTTTCACATGGTGCGAAGTGAATCTTAAATATCGAGTTTTGTTAAAAAGTTAATCGGCGAATTCAGTAGTCTATGTCATGATTAGAATGGGTTTTACAATATGCGTCAGGACTACTTCAGCTGATTTTGAGATTTTACCGATCCTGCAAAGTGTTGGGAATGTATGCCCAATTATCCTAGACTCGGGCTCGCTTGAATAAGTTTTACAATCTAGGAGTACAAAGTCATTATTTGCTGAAAGCAATTAATGTAGCACACTAATAATGCCCGGAGGAGAGCGTTGAGGAACAGCTGTAAAAATAACCGGATACTTGAATTGTGAAAAATGCTTACGCAACTCGTCGAAGCATCTGTAATCTTCATGTGCAAAATCGGTTTTGTTCTCGCGTTGGGAAAGCGAAATATGCACTGCCTTTCTTCGACGTGTTTGCTACTAGAATCAACCAACTTTAAAACGTTTGTGTTTTTACGATTTTAAGTAGTTATTTTGGTAAAAGTAGAGGGTTTCGTTGGATTGTTCGTAGATGATTGTTGGCAGAATGCGTGTTTTGCTCTTCCAATTGTGAAAATTGGATCTGGGTACAACACTTCCTCTTGTTAGTTTTAGAAGACGACACATTGCGTTTCCTTCTATGGAATCAATTTTTGATGTCATTTTGGTTTGACAGACCCGTTGGAGTGCCGACGTGCCGTCAAGTGGATATGTGACTTCATAATTCATCAGTGTGGACGCCCTCCGCCAGCACATTCAAGGGATCTTCACTCAAGCATTGTAGCAGCTTTCCAGTGTGTCACGATTTGGCTTACCCAACATCCCTACATTCTGGAGGACAAGGAGTCACTAGCGATTGTACTGGAAGTTGTTGAGCTTGGAATATCTGGCACGAAGTCTCAGGTGAGTTCATCTTCGTCCCGCTTCTTCTTTCAAAATCAAATTCAAAACGTGAAAGTCAAGATGCGACAAGGGTACTAAAATAGATGTGGCCGGGGTGGGGGTGGTAGTATTTCGTATGCGTATGGTGCACGAGGAAGGTGTAGTTCGTTTCTGATTTGGCTGCTGCGACCGCATTATTTTGTGCGTGTCGTGCGTGCAAAACATGGAGGGATGAGCGTATTTGCATTTGCCAAGTAACTTCTTTGATTGCGAATAAATATTCTGTTAGAACACTCTACCATAGTCGCAAGTTGTCAACGTTGAAAGTAATATGCTATGACGATATCTGGAGAATGTGAAGACTGTATGGGATTGGGGATGTATGAACATGCACCGATTTTCTTTTCAATTTATTGGAATCTAATAGTCGTAACTCTTGCAAAATCAATCTGGAATTTTGAGAGTAGAATATAGATAGCTTGCTATTAGTTTAATTCATTGGTCATTGATCATATATGCCGGACGCGTGACCAGTCACGTACATGAATGTGAAGTAATTGCACCATTGTGTTCCAGGCGAAATGATATGCGATATTATTTAGTGATTTTTTTTGTAGCACTGTCGCGGAAATATAAGGTAACACACAGTTTCGTTTTGTTTACTCTAAAATAGGGAAAACCAGGGGAAGCTTTGAAGTTGAAAGATGAGAAGGAACTGAAGCCGGTGTCTCTACGAGTTCGTGATGCTGCAGAAGCTCTTTTGGCAGTTATTTTTGAGCAGGTAAGTGTTTTTGAAAATTTCTAATGGTAAAAACAACAGTGCTTATATAAAACTAGACTAACTAAATCGTCAAAACTAAAATAGCATAATTTCAATATTGGTTCAGAAGTTGGCAAGATGCTTTTTCAGTACGTAATTAATAACTTTATTGCAATTGTCTACTCCGGCAATCACTAATTTTACTAAATGTTGCAATGCACTTAAATTGATTTATTGTGAAGAATTAAGTATTTTGTTTTACCCATGGGCTGGCGGATGCCATAAATTACAGGTTGAATTGTTAGACTTCCATGCGAGGTGAACAGATTTGAAGTTTTAAATTTCTTTTCAGGTTGGACGTTACACTCCCAGCTCGGGAGCAAAAACTTCTTCACTAGTGGACGAATTTGTTTTACTGAATCCAGTTGACGCTCAAGTTAACCTTACCAAGGAGGAAATTGTGAGCCAATTTCGTTACTTTGTGATTGACCACACGGTACTGTTGGCCCTGCTCGAGGAGCCTCTTGGAAATGATCAAGGCAATGCAATTTGATGTTTATTCTAGTAATATTTAACAAGCGTTGGCATTACACAATTAAAATCATACTTTAAATTTATCACAGACCCCCAACCGACTGTGACTGCTGTCCTCCGCGGGCCTACAGGTCGCCACGCATGGACTTTGCAACTTCGGCACATGCCAAGATATAAGGGAAAGTTCTTCTCATCTAACATTAATAACCAACGCCCGTTGCCAATGAATGACGTTGGAGTTCGATATGAGATTTCCCCTCGATACTTTCCTGAAAGTGTTGATCGCATTACTCGGTGTAAAGCGTGAGTGAAGTTTCCTTTCACTTTTTTTATTGTCCTTCGTCTTACCTAAGTTTACGGGGCGTAGTAGGATCAGTGATATGAAATTTTGATGGGCGAACACCGAAGAGAAGATGATAGCCACTTGGCGATGATAATGAAATGAAACATTTCTTACTTGTTCTATCTTTTATGTGTTCTTGTGTGTAGAGATAGAGCTATCCCTTCACTGGATTCTAGTAACTCAACCTCCGACCCTGACTCCTTGGAACAAAGCCGTTTTTCAATCATTCTGGAGAACCAAATTCGACTAGAAAAGAGCGTTGCAAATATGATTCGTGAAGAATCGAATGAGAGTTACCCTAATACGAGTCTGAGAACTGAAGCTGTCCCACCACCTGTCTCCCAAGGTCGTCAAACAGCGCGCCTGCTTCTATCTCATCTGGGATTCATTTCAGTGCAGGTCTGGTGAACATAAAATTTATTCCGAGATCCCTACCTAAATCTGGCCTGTGTGCCTGATCATTGTATTTTCGATGCAAGGAACAGTAAAAGTGGAAAGTTTCTAGGACCCGTATGGTGAAAATCGCCAGGAACGAATGGAGCTTGCGATTTTTGCGTTTATACTATATAGATGTAGAAATAGAAAGTCGGTCTTTTTTTAGTGCTTGGATGATTTGAGTTCTGCTGAGAAAAGGGCGGAAATTGATGAGATGAAAGCAAAGCTCAAGCTCGTAAAAAGGACATAGCCTTATCTACATATTTAAATCAAATGTTGCCTTTTTGAAATGGGTATTGCAGAATCTACCCTTCTCGACTCCGAAATTGCTTGCTATTGACTCACGACACTCTGACTTCATCGCAGAACTCGATGCTTTGGATGGCACCAGCGTAAGTTTCTAAATTTTGTTTAAACTTCTTGGTTTTAAGCGATTATAATTGGCACCTCAGTTCTTTGGTAATTGTAACGCACAATTTGTCTCAAACTGAAAGGACATTTATGTGGGCATCAAAAATCTCATGGAGCCAATTAAGACGTTGCTTTTTCTAAAACACTTCTGGCTTAGCTTTTTGCTTGTATCTGAATATGTTGGCGCTTGTATTCCGTCTCTAGTAATATTATAAAATATTAGGCTTCCAAAAGCTTCAACGCATTGCGTTGAAGAATCGAGAAGAAAGGGGTGTATTGATTACATTGATTCCTTTCAATTTGTAAATAAGTCAGGGGCATTTCATTAAGGCATTCACACCAAAATGCATCAAGATTGCATTAAATGAATTTGATTTTTTCTTCCTATCCTTTCAGCCCCGTACCTATGACACTGTTCATCTCTTCTACGTCAGGGCCGGTCAGAGAAAAAGCGAGGATATTCTTGCGAACGTGGTATGTTCCTTTCCGTACATTTTTTAAAGTAGATGATTAAGTGCATATTTAATTCGTACCAAGAAGGCAACCTTCAATCAATTTGGTTTTGGTGTTAAATATTAAATTTGCAGTTTTGAGTTGATTATAAATTTAATTTCATATTTAAACAAATAAGATTAAGTTTACTTTTTAAATTTATAGAAGCTCTCGCCGGGATATTTGTTTATTGTTCCTTTGTCTTTTGTCCAGTAATTGTCCGTCCACGGCTTCTTTTACCCGGATGAGATCATAATTTCAGATTAGTGTCGTACCATTGAATTTGAAGAGCAATGATATGATTAAGCAATTATTTTTAACAATAGCAATCCAAAGGAAACGTCCATCCCCACTTCCTTGAATTCCTTTTGTCGCTTGGATGGCCAGTGAGTGTGAATCGTCATGTGGGATGGACAGGACATATAAGTACAAGTTGGAAGCGTCTTAGTTCCAACCCAAATGAAAGCCTCAACTCCCGTGGGAAAGATGGAAACACAAAGAGTGAAATGCACGGAGGAAGCCTCTATAATGGAGAGAATCAAGTTTTGTATTGGGAAGATGTAACCTCTGAGATATGTAAGGATTCATTCCTCCAAGATCAACTGTGCTCTCCTTGGATTTCTCCAAACTTTTTTCTTAAAGGGCTACGTAATTCTTTATAGCTTTCGTCGTTCCAACTGGAAAATCGCATTCGTGGAATGAAACTGTAGTATGGACATTGACAGACGCCGGTACGGGTGGAAGTCCTTCTCCAGGTCCAGGTCAGTCTCGTCTTCTCACTTTCTTTTCCTTCTTAACTACTAACCCTTATTGTCAGGATTCCTTTCTGCCTCGTAGCTAGGGGTCTTAGATGGTTGAGTGGGTGAAATGAAGTACACACCATAGGTAGCTAAGGTCTAGTCCAACTTGAAGCGCACAGTGGAATTGATTTGTTTTGTTGAGTGGAGGTGAAGCGGAAGTCTTTGATAGTATTCTAGGGACCCGGGCTTTCTCCCAAAGATTGAGATTGGGTCTTGAAAGTTCGTGTTCCTTTCCCCTAAATTCAACCGTTTGCCTTTCTTGGGATTAAGAAGGATGCTTAGTCGATTTTGCGTAAATTTGTAGCTGTTATTTGCAAGTAATTTTTAATTGAGTTAGTTTGATTGTTTATTAATCTAAGTAATTTTTTATGTATTTAGTAAATCTAGGCCTGAAATGGTTTTTAGTTTAGTTAGGAATTGCTGGCCTTTCTGCCACAAACAACCGCGGACTTTTGAGGAAGAATTTGTTGGACCACCTCCAATAGGAATGGGCATTAGGTTTTGTATTTGACGCAATATCAAAGCAACTAGGTGTAGCAACCCCACAGAGAATAAAAATTGAGAGAATCCTTTCCACCCAGACTTCTGGATGCTCCATAGTATTATTAAGAATAGAATGGATATAAGTAGCGATTCCGGCAAATGCCGGTGTTAGATTTCTTTACATTGTACACGTGTGGAAAACGTGGAAATATGTGGCTCATACTATATAACTCTAAGAATCTACACTTTCTTCCTGAACAGCATTGGTGCGATGATTTTACAGGTTCGTTGGAGCGGAGTGAGACTGGAGCCGATGAAAAGACCGAAAAAAGTGAAAAGACCCCTCGTGAATTCGAGAAGCACCTTGGTAACACTGATGAGCCAAGTAGGGCACAGAAAGCACTCGCTGGAAAACTATGCGATACGAAGATTTTTGTAGTCTGGCTAGAGAGCTTTGAAGATGCTTTTCATTTTCCTGCTGGTANCCTTGGTAACACTGATGAGCCAAGTAGGGCACAGAAAGCACTCGCTGGAAAACTATGCGATACGAAGATTTTTGTAGTCTGGCTAGAGAGCTTTGAAGATGCTTTTCATTTTCCTGCTGGTACGTATGACCAGTATTCTCAAACTTTCCCTTCCATATTGGAAATACCTCAAACCTTGTGTTTCTGATGCTGGTGATGCTTATTACTGCTACGACGAAGAAAATTCTTTTTTTGTCACAGAAAATGCAGGACAGTACTTGTATTTGGTATAACGTAACACACATTTTGCGCGAGTTCAATTGTATTACCAAAGTACGCGTTAAATTTGGGTTGCTAGAATTTTAAGGTTTTTCCCCTATTCAAATGCTCTACAAATCCTACAATTGTCATAACATTCTTTTTAAAGTAGGTTAGTTAGATTTGACATGCCATAAAATACTTTCGAATTATTTCAAGGTTTTAAATTGCCTTTTTTGGACTGATTTTATGAAAATAATAGCGTCCGTTGAAACCCGTAATTAAATAGAACAAACCCCCATGAGATTTGAATACTAAATTGAATACCTTTTATTTAGCTGAATTGTTGGATTGCACATATACTGGTTCCGAAGGAACCAGACCTGTGGAACCATCATTGATTATATTCATCCACTCACTGCGAAATGGTTTATTTCGAATACACATGGAAGGCCAAACTTTGAGGTAATTTTCAAATTTTGGATTATTTAGAAAGTGCTTGGGCTATAACTGCCTTTCCATTTCAAAGTAGCAATTATATTATGGTGTGTTGAAAAGGAGGAATTTTTCTAGTGAAAACGCACTGAGGAGTTGCCTCCTCTTTCACGTTCGCTGAAACCTTTACTTTTTGTCTGCCTTCCTTTCCCTCGCTTTCAATCGATTCATTCTTATTTTGTTAGAAAGGATTCCTCATGAATATTCTCTGCCAAGCCACCCTCACTTTCTTCCATTGACCTTTCTCTTCGTCCTCGTCTTCCCTGACAGAGTCATACTCCTCGTAACTCAGAAATGACTACATGAATTACATTAGCTACATACTTGACTTGGTCCCTGCCTACTCCCTTTGGTTCCCTGCCTCCTCGATCCTCTCTTCCTTCCTCTAATTTACCATTCATATATACTCTTGTCTCATATTGGATTGAATGAATCTGAGATTGTGTCAAGAAATGCTCCCATCCTTCCTGAACTCGTGGAATTCCGTCCTTTCTCTCTTCACTTTTTCGTATTCTCTTTACTACAAATTCCATTGCCTCTAATTTGACTCTGATGTGAACTGACAGCTTCAACTTTCGAATTCCATTATATTTATCATTGCTCTGTGTGGTGTTTCCTTGTTCTGCTTGGG
This sequence comes from Orthonychiurus folsomi, assembly GCA_036851895.1. Taxonomy (NCBI): domain Eukaryota; kingdom Metazoa; phylum Arthropoda; class Collembola; order Poduromorpha; family Onychiuridae; genus Orthonychiurus; species Orthonychiurus folsomi. The sequence continues at coordinate 21,286 of JAAXYW010000677.1, read as the reverse complement.
TTGGGAATGGGATTCAGTGCATGGATGAGAAATGACGTTTCTGGGAGGACACACTGTTAGAAGAAAAGAAAATTTGGAAGAATATTGCTCATTTCTCTTGTGTATTGCAGAATGGGATTCCCTACACCTTTGATTAATGGAATGGTCTTGAGTCGCCGTGTACTCGGGAATCTGGTTCGTCAAACAGCTCTTAATATGGCCCGAAGGAAGCGACTGGAGAACGAAAAGTTAGTGGCTTTGTTAATACCATTTTTTCAGCAGTAATGCGCGGCTATTTAGCCAAGGCTTAACCATAAGTCGCAGTGATATTAGACTCATTGCTCCGAAAATCCTAAATTAAAGTCAACTTGGTGAATCCAAATATTTGAAAGTCTGGCGCTGGAAATAGCCAATGATGTTGTAATTAGATCAGGAAAGCTTCATTACGGAAGCACGTATTTACTCAAGTCAAAGCTACGCGGATGTGTATTCAATTGAGATTATTTAAAGGTTGGAGAGTTTATTGTTGCAGAAAATCCAAAAATTGCGCTGCGCTCGTAATGGCCACTAATGCCGAGTTCCTTGGACGAGAGAAGGATTTCCCGTTTGAATTCACCAACATTTCCGAACTATTTTTTACCTGGTACTGTAAGTAAGCTTGTTCTTTATAAACTTTCTAGTTTTCAACCACCCCACGTCCGTCGAAAGCTGAAAATCCAAGAAATCCTTCATAAGTTTCCTTGTGTCATGTCGGAGCCGGACTTCTACACTCACTTCTTCGAAAACCCAGCAACAGCCACTTGCTCGTCGACCTCCGCCACATCCCCTTGAATCCAGCTTACTGGTTGGTGGTTGAGTGATGAAATCGTCTTCAGAGTGGGGAGCCTTTGAGGTATATACCTAGTTAAAGTTAAATATTTCTTCACATTCTAATTACTCATGAATCTTGCATTGAATGTTGCTTCCAAACTTCAATAGTCTACGCGCTGTGTAGCGTAGAAAATTCTAGGCATAAATTAACATGTTTTGGTCGAGCCTAATATCATGGCTTCACATTTCATCCCTGCTCTGTGGTTGTGTTATTCCACTCTTGGCCTTCTATCCTACTGGAATTACTTAGTTTAACATAGAAAAAAATTACTCTGCGGTCTGCTTGACTGTAAGCTAGTGGTTTCAAAGGACTTTGAGTATAAATGGACTCGCTCGGTGGAACTGTGTTCGCTACAATTCGCAATTTTGAGGAGGGACGATTAAGGTTGGATTCCTAGGCTAGTAAAAGGAGTTTGTATTCCATTGAGTTAGCGGCATTAAAGCAGTGTTATGGAAATGATTTGCATCACTTTCTATCCTGGGCAACTGAGAGCTGAGCTGAAGGGACGGACGGCAGTTGGAGCTAAGCCACGAAGGGGAAAGAGTTACTTTGTATGCTTACTGTTCGCCGGCCGGTTCCCAATGAATTATGGGGAACGGGAGACCCAGGGGCTTGTGCATCGAATGAAAAACTACCCACGATCACCCTGGCTTCAGCGTCCACTCGTGCATTCCAAATCCTCCGTATGAACGGAATGAATTAGTGAAGTAATCGTCTGATACACGGAATAAAATGATTGCCCACACTACTTCCCCTATCCAAGCTCACTTTTACTCCTTTCCCACACGCATGAAACGGCATCCTCGTTTATTAATGCAAGAACGTTGAATGTTATAAGTCCTCAATGAACTAATTGCTGGTATATTTACTATTAGTTGCTACTTTCCCTTGGCAGTGGGTATGGATTCCGGCGGTAGGCTTTACATACTTCAAGCACCCCGCATACCAACGGGGACGGGGAAAGTTTGTGAATGTGAAGTAATTAAAAGAGAAATGAAATGGGTTTTCACGCCACGGAGCCGAAGCACGGAGCAAATACCGCCAACGTATGGTTCATTTTAATGTGACATATTATAGGAATTCCTTCCTTCGCTTTGCGACGTGTAAACTCCCCCGTTCACTGCACTTGGTTTTTGCATCAATAAATTTTATCTCTCTCAGGTTACATTTTCCTCTTGCCCTGAATGCTTCAGGAGCATAGAATTCATGTTTAATTTAATGTTGTGGCATGGCAGTTGGTGTTATGTTAATATGACTTGGAGTGTTTACACGAGCGGGAGATTCTCGGGTCTAACACCCAGGGAAGCGTAGTTTTGAGCACCCGAATACAAAATATATAATTCGTACGTGTGGATTTTGAATCTGGGGTGAACGTGATGGGTGAGTAGCTTGAGGGAGCTTCAATTCGTAGATAATATGAAGTGGCAGTCCCAACTCACAGACACAACAAAACTGAATGGGATTGACAAACCAGATCTACCATCCACGAAGCTTAATTGGATGTTTTATGATTGGGACTAGGAAAACTCATTTTCTCTTTAATTAAATTTGGATGACCCTTGCGGGTCAAGCAATTCATTGCGATGCCAAAGGAAGCTTAATTAGTTTAGGTGACAGTGTGTGGGAATTATACAGCCTTCAGCTTTTGCTGTGTTTGTAATCAATGAAGCCGTTTTTAGCAGTTGGTAGCTTGATTGTTTATCTATATAAAGGTTGTAGTTTTTGGTTTTTTATGGATTTTTGTGCACTATTTGACACACGCTTAGCGACGTACAAAGCATAAAGGAGATGCGTGACATTTTTACACTTTCTATTCCCCCTTTCTCGTTTGCAGTGTGGGGATATGCCCCGGCAAAGCAGGGAATGGGTGAATGGCTAAGGAGGTATTTATTCACGGTATTGGCAGACGTTTAATTTGTTATGTAAGGTTTACTTAGGGAAAATAGGTTTTTCACTCGAGAATGCATTTATCATCTTCTCTTCCACGTGTGACACATGCTAACACACCTTTTTGCCACATGCCTGGAGAAAGTGTGCATTTGTGTAGGAAGCGGCTCTGCTTCAGAAAAGTCAAGAGGCATGCATGAGTGCAAGCTGCTTCCTTTCCACCTTTCAGTTTGAATCTTTAAACAAAATATTTTTGAAAATATAGAAGTGTATGTTGATTTCACACATGACTGATGAAAATGTAAAACGGAGTGTGTAGTTTTGCCGCCTAAACCGGCATGCATTTAAATTTCGGTATGAGCTTTGATTGTTGTTTACTAGCATCACTTTCCCGAAGGCGCACATCGAAAAGCAGAGGTTATAAGAGAAAATAATATTTGCTTTGGACCGTTGCAACTTAGGGTGACAAATGCTCATTGAGTACTATCCGCACTGCCTAATGATTTCTATGTCAACGTTGTCACAATTAGGGTGACACTGAGTTTATTACTTGTATTAGATTACACTCCGCACCTACACGTGCTTACTAGACTGGAAAGATGAGGATGAAGATGGGAGTGAGTTTAACCTTCTGCGGTTTTCCTCACAAGTCACATTAAATATTCTCATCCTTCAGCCTGGGCTCTAATCAAGAAATGCCGGTGCACCCCTCACTCGTTCCAGGCAAAAGCAGACCTAGAGGTCTGGAAAGAGTTTGAAACTCAAATAATATCCGTTCCTTTGCTCAACTCCTCATTTCCTCTTCCTTTCCCCCTTTGAAGGTGACAAAAGCCTTGTGAGTGACGATGCCTCGGGGCCTATGAAATGTTCTGCAAATACCAGTGTGGTTTTGGTCTCTCTCCTCTACTGAAGTCCATGTTCTTTAATGAGTATACATGTTTTTGTTGTGATTTGGATGTGGATAGTTTCATTTCGTTAGCATAGTCAGCTTTGATTATTTTGAGCTATCCGAATTAAATTGTGAACACTTTGTCGTGTAGATCTTTAGAGCAATGTAGATGAATAATTTATGACTATGTATTCCTTCGTGATGGTTGAAAATCAGGTTGATAATCACTCGATCACTCATGATGGCAGATTTTGTTGAGCTTTCATCCACACTAAAGAAAACTTGCAATAACTCTCATAACCAGTGGTTCGGAATTTTGTATTCCAGTAAAACAACGTATTTCTCCTAGTACTTACAGCCTTGATGTACGATTTTCTGCAATTAAAGTCCTGGCTAGTCATTAGATGAGGGCAATTGAAATTCAAGCCACGCTCTCCTCACATCCAAGGCCTGGGATTTCATTTGGTTCAACCCATTGCATGTGGCGCGCTGAAATGTATGCGGTTTCCGAGTAATAGAGCCTTGTTATTTTGAACTTGAACACCCACACAATTTTTCCACTCCGCCCGCAGGGGTGAGTAACATATACAAACAGAAATGTGTTTATTTCCACCCATTTTCTGTAGGCCCAGGCGCCTGGATTAGAAATTAAGCAAGTAATTGCACTTAAGTCGTCTTGTTTCGTTTCTGGAAGGGGGTTGTTGTGACGTGATTGATTGAGATTTCATGAGACGCAAGACTTTATCTCATTTGGCAGCTGACAAACTTGCGTTTGATGCATTGCTCCGTAAGCCCTACGCAAGACCAGATCCGTGGCAGCAAGAACTCAAAGATCAGAAACTATGATAGACTCTCCACGCTTCAGTCCTATGTGTAGTTACATTTCAGTTTATTGGTCAGTTTGGAAATTACTCCTTCATTACGGGGAAACACACAACCAGGGAAGGTCTTGTGGACTTGCCTTGCATGAAATATTCCTCCGTTGTGGGCTAAATCTTAGCTTCCTTGTCCAAAATCGTGAACGCACGTGTTGTGCAGTGTAATGCGATGAAGTGAAAGTGCTTGCGACGGACGTCGTGGCCGGAAAGCAAATAGAAAATCTTCATTGCAAGCACGCAATAATAATGTCAACCGAATTGTATTTCCGAGTTTTGGATTTTCCTGGAGTTTCAGCAACTCCACGAGTCACGCCGGCAATGGAAGTACGTGTTGACTCCCCCACATCCCTCATGTCGCAAAAGCATGGGAGCGATGCCTTGTAGCTACCACTTTCAAATTCAAATAAATATATTTGGGATTATTATTAAATACCTTTGGAGAAGAGCCATGGAGTGCTTGAGGGTATAATTTAACAGGCATTTTAGTTTGAATCAGGTTTCCTGGTAAGGGATAATTTGATACCGACCTTTCATCACCGTCATGCCATTAATTTGTGTGGGCTGGAAGCTCTAATCAAATACTAATGAGAATGACACGGTATCATTTCCTTTGCGTAATGGATTTTTCTGTCTTCTCCAGGAACCGAGGTTGCTTTGTTAGAAACTCATCCGGCCCTTTAGAAGGTTTCTGAGAGACACAATTGCTTTCCTTTGGTGGCCTGTTTCATATTATATTTCTCAAAAGAACTCCTTCATATTAGATACGTAAAGAGGAAAGGAGGGATTGGATTGCGTTCTGTTGGCAGGTGCAACAGGACAGTGAACTCGATAGCATACATAACCACGGTTTCCCAGCTTCCCGGTATAGTATTACCTGATAGAATGATCACTTTTGGAGCCAAGCTGGCTAGAACTCATTCCATTGTATATACATGCATGAGTAGAGGATCGATGGTTGAGTTCTTTAGTTTCTTCTCCTTGGAGATTTAATTACTGTTGTACTTTACTCAGGTGGGTGTAGTGCAGGCTCCTTGTTTGCCTTTACATTTTGTAAAGATTATGTTTTCATTATAGGTGAATTTGAGGATCTAAGAACTGGTGAAGGGGTGCGTGATTGTTGTGTGTGTGTCTATTTTTGGCGGGAATATTTGCAACTCTTTTGCGAAAAAGTGGTGAGCAGTGAAAGTTTCATCTCTAAGAAAAAATAAGAGGCTTTTCTTCGTCAACTTGAGTTGAGAAGAGCAGCAGGAGCCGACTCACATAAAAAAGCTTCGACGGAGTGATGTGTCTATAATAATATCCCTTCATCATTCTTCAAGGAAAAATCGCTAATCGTAAAGCAAGGGAAAGTCTTATTAAAATTAAAATACGCCCTTGCTTTTTAGTTCGTATAGGTAGTGATGAGATGTTGAGGGCAGGACATAAGTGGAGATGTGAGTTCGAAGTTCCGTTCCTTCCCCTTGTATAGGTTGACTCCATTTATAAGTTTCTAATCCTCTTTCCTTTCTATATTTTCCATAATATCTTTTTATCTTCTCTTTCCTGGGCTTCCAAAGCCTAGCTTTCACTCTCGCGTCAACCTTTCTCTAGTTTCTTCTTTGATACGGTGGAAAATTGCTAGCGTAGCATTTAGCAAAAGCAAATCTCCACGGTTGAGCTCTTTCTATCGTTAATAGGATAATTACCATTTTTATCAGGTTGCCTTTAATGAGAACCATGCATGGTTCCTTTGAAGTTTTGTTCTCTCCTTTGCTTCGCTTCGTTGCGTACTTTATGCCATTACGTATATATATATTCTACCTTGAGAAACTTAACTATACTCGCTATGTATTTGACAGGGTAAGGGAATAAGGTTGTTAGAATTGAGGATTATTTTGTCGAACGGACTTTGGCGCAACCAAAACTGATTGACTTCTTCCTGCAAGAAATCAATAATTTGTGTGAATTTGTTTTTTGCAGGCTCGGGCAATGCAATTTAGAAATGCTGGCATTTCTGTGTGATTAATTCGCAAAGAAATTCTGGACATGGGTTATGCGGTTCTAAGAATTATTCCGTCTCCAAGACCTTTGACATCTTACCACAAAATATAAAGTCTTATGGTTCGGGGAAACTAATCAGCTGTCAAGTTGTGCAATGTGCTTAAATGTAATAGTATTAGTTTTTGTCAGACTAGCAGTATTTTTCTGATAGATTTGGTACGGGCTTCTGTTCAAAGATGGGAATAATTTATTCTGAAATGTAATAAGGTGTGGAACAAATTTTATAACTGTCATGCCTTAAACTAGTTGCTCAGAGGGACTTGGTTTTTTTTACCTTTTACAAAAATTGATATTTATATTTCAATTGATGTGATGGAAATTGAGTTCTAACTGTTATATATAAAAAAAGACATACATGGAAGTATTAAGGTTTTTGCATTGGTCAGGTTTAAGGTTTCTCGGGTGGAATTGTTGGAATAAATTGGCCGTACTTCAAAGAAGACATACGTAATTTGAGTTTATTCCATTCATGCCTACAATTTCCAATAAGAAGCCTTCTCCTCGTTATCTCTTCCGAAGGCATTGTGTGACACATTGGTCGGACTTATTCTTGCAGAAGGGATCCCTTGGGCTGAAACCAGGAAGCAGTGAGGACTACGCCTTTGCTGACTTCTTCTATCTCCATGAGCTGAGGCGAACAAATTGGAAACGAATGATGAAAGGAAGGGAGACTGGACAAGACAGTTGAAAAGAAATTGAAAGCTGGACATTAAAGGACTTTGTTCACTTGAACATATTTAGATATGAAGCTGAAAATAAGTAAGTCTGGTTTTGCTGTGAGAAGAAAGGCTGAGGAAGGGGGTTTTTGTCCGGGAACAGATTGGATGGCTGGAATCCTCTTCCCAGAACCAGGACCTGTTTGCCTTTGATTTTTGACTGTTGCGATTTTTCTGGAAGGGAAAGAGACGAGAGAAGGATGGAAAAAAGAAGAATGGAATGTGCATGTAGATAGCGTGTGCTTCAGAAAGAGTACATATGTGTATTGGGAGGATGGCTATAAGACGAGGACAGGGGAAGGATTTGTAAGAACGGACTCTCATTTCTTCTTGTGTAGGTGTGGTCCGAAGGACAAGGCAGACTTGCCTTTTCTTTGAAGGAAAGGAAATGTACAGGACATTGAACAGGATGATAACAACATGGATGTGGACGTGATGACGGTAAGTCTTGACGGAAAGCTTATTTTCCGTTTGGTTTGAGAATCGAGTTTTCTGATTCTACAGACTTTTTTTTTCTCCGAGTCTTCTTTTTCTGTCAATTGCATGGTGTCCCTCTGGGGCATTAGAGAGGACAATTTAGAACCGCACAACTCCCTCACCACACAAGCCTGACTGTATATGCTCCGCTCCGCTTTTACCCACGCCTCGCCTTGCCAGCCGAGTGCAACTTTAACTGACAGTGGACCAAATGAGAATCTTACTTTCTTCCTCTTTCACCACTCACTCTCCTTCGTCTGTCACAACTCACAACTTCCTTTAGCTCTTCAGAAAGATGTGTCATTTTATCCCTCCGTTTCTACTCCTTTCCCTTTTCTTCGTCGTGTCCCATGTTTCTTCCCGTGTGCGTCCTTTCACATCAATGTCCATCCCGTGTCGTTTTACTCTCAGCTTTTATTTGCACGCCATGCCGTGCTGGAGAGGGCCACGAATACACGGGCCTTGTGTGTGGATCTCATGTAAATGGTTATTGGGATTTTATTTAAACAGACGGGGAAAACCCTTCTTTCCCAGTGTGTGGGCTGAAGGCGGCTCCATGGGTGAGCATCGTTTTGGAAAAACGAGCATGAATTGAAATTTTGTATTTAATTTGTAGGTAGGGGCGCCCTGGGTCCTAACGGTCGGGTATTTATGTGATTAATCATGTTCGAGAGAGTTGAATGTGAAATGGGGAAGCAATGGGCAGGGAGGGATGATGGATGAATTTTGGAAAGGAAAACATGGTAGGTCAGAGCCTGGGTGGATGGGGAGTAGTTACGGAAACAGGGGCAAAAGGAAAGGAAGTAAGTCCGAGGAAGACGGAGGACTAAGAAATTCGGGTATTATGGTTATGTTGTAATAGCAAAAGAGTGTGGAAGATGGCTAGGCTTCTTTTTGCCTCGGCTAGGAGCCAGAGCTGAGATACACTCCACTTGGCTTGCGGGGAGGAAGAGGATGAAGTGTCGTGTCGTCTCTGTGGAAGCTGACTTCTGGCTGGAAGCTCTTAAATCGTGTCTTGCTCCATTGAGCCGTAACAAAATAAATTTACATTAATATCTGTCAGAAAATTTTCAAGCGAGAATTTTGTCACTTATTAGTTTTTCTTTGGAAGGAAGGGAAGACGAGGGCTTCCACCAGCCAGGAGGTCATTCAAACTTTATGAAGTATGAAACATCCTGCCATTGTTAGTCTCCAGCCAACTCTTATATGCTCTCCTTATATTGTTCTCCTGTGTCTCTCCGGGTTAACGGAGAACGCCCGACTTTCACTGTTTTTCCAGCTCTCGGGTCGCCGGTATTACTACGTACTACTACTTCAGTCATCGTAGTAGTAGTAACCGTAGCGTAGAGCTCGACTTTCTTTTTCTTTCCCTCCGCCTCTTCACCCGACCAAGTTACTTCTCCAAGATGCTTATTTCTAATGTTATCTGCACTCCGTTCTTACGCTTTTCACGTTTATTTGTATCTAGGTATGGTATAGCATGGCTCGTGGTGTATTTAACTACGCCGGCAAACTCTGGAAATTTTACTTTCCCCAGCTTTCATTGTACTTTTCCTCAGTCCACCATCCCATGGCCTTTCAAAATGAAACTACTACTAGGCAGGAACATGGCTGGAGAAAATGGTGCTTGGCACTTAGCTTTGCGTGCATGATAAAAATGGAGATTGTACTAATTTTCTTCAATGAGGACAAAAATATTAAGGAGTCAGACTTTTACCTTAAAAGTAAAAGTTTGACGAGGGCGTCCCCTTGTCGTTTGTGAGGCAAACTTTGTTGCTCAGTTGTGAATCGGAGTTTGAATATTGCAAGGCACTTTTATTTAAAATTTGAATATGTATTCAGTTAACGGCGTACTTAACTCAGTTAATGAATTCCATGCAAACACTATCCCGCGTTTTAATGGTTCCCAGTGAAACACGCCACATCAATTTTGAAATAAATTAAGTGGATTAATAAACGATTTTATGGATTGTGAAATTGCTCTCTTTCATGACAATGGTGGAGAAAGTGGCAGGGTCTTCCGCCCCCTACCCATCCTTTTAAGTGATTAATAAAATTCTAATAAGATGTGTTTTATTAGGAGATTTAAGAGCGGAGGAATATTAAATATTCTCATTTTATGTCCCACTAACATTAGAATATTGTACAAAGTGAACATTGGTTTTTCTTCGCTTAATATACCGAGCCGGTGCATTAAAGACAGCACGACGCTCACTCGGAGCCCGGTGCACAGCAAGCAAGGAGACATTAATAAATTCCTGTGCCGGCGTAAGTTCATTTTCTTTCCCCTCGTCCCCATCCCTTTCACCAAGGCCACATACAGCGGAGTCTTCCAAAGTTAAACTTGTACTTATTTTTGAGACAAAACTCAATTGCCAGAGTTGAGTTCACGGAAAGGGCACATAAATGCTTTGGCTGAGCTGAAAGCCTCGAACCCGTTTAGGAAAGACTTTTAAAACTTTGTCCTCGAGACTCTCAATTAAAATTCGTCTTTCTCCATGCAAATGAGGACAGTGAGTTTTGCTTCGTCCTCGTCCCTCTGCCTCATTTGAGGCAGAAAAGGTTGTGTGGACGTCAGAGTTGGCCCGAATTGAGAAAAGTACCATGGAAACTCGGTGAGGACTTTTAAAGGACCCCACATCTCATCATCTTCAACACTCAACTCCAACTGCCATAATGAATGAATGGAATGAGTGAGTGAATGAAATGGATCGACGCCTGAATCCTCGTCCTCCCTTAGTTTCTCCACTAATTTTCTTTTATTCTTTCCCTTGCTTTCTTTTCCTTTCCAGAAATTCCCCCTTTTCAACTGACTCATTTGAATTCGGTTTTATTTTCCTTGACTATGGTCCCAAATTGCATTTTTCCGGATCACTTTGCAACCCGCTTCTGGGATCCGTATGGTTAGTGGAAGCTGTTCCGTACTTTTTATGGGTGGAACACACATTGTGCTTTCCACTTGGAGTACGGGGAGGAAAAGCCTGTGGTAGTTTAATATAATTGTTTAACTAAAGGACTTGCAGGAGTGGAGGGTTCGTAATGAATGAATGACATTCCACGTCTTGGGCCACATGGAGTTGTCTTGACGGAGTGGATAAGTAGATGGATGGATTGCAGGCAGGGGGAAGGGAGGGGGAAAGTTAGAAAACAAAAGAGGCAAGCGGCCATCAGCATTTACCAACCCGGAAAACTTTTTCCACTCTCTGGAAGAAAAATTAAAAATCTCAAAGTTGGCCCTTTACCCTCCAGTCTCCGGGAAAAAAAACACGGGCTCATGGGGTATGCAGATACTTTGTACGTACGTAACGTAACGTTATGCACACAAACCACCCCACCCCGGCTAAGACCGATCGACCTTTTGAATGAAACGTAAAAGTTTGCCGGATGAGAGTTTTGAAGAGGTTTTTCCCAGCATGGAACTTTAATAAGGATCACAGGCAACACATTTGATGTGTGCCTGGCTTGGAGTCATAAATGCCGGAGAGCACATAACTTTGTACTAAATAGCGTGGATGCGGAAGCCTATGCCATGGTGGTTGGGAACTCCGTAGGAGATAATAATTATTATCTCATTTCAAACCATCAGAAGTTGAGATTAGAGTCAGGGCGAGTTACTGTTTGTGTTGTTATTAGAGAAACTTTTAATAGTTTTATAGTGTTTTTTCTCACTCAGTGATGGGGGAGGGGGGTTAGGTTTCACTCAAACTCAACCCTGCTGTCGAATATAATTCTTTTTCAACGCAAGATTCCATTTTCTTCTGGCTCCCCTTGTGCTTTCACATCTTTTAAAGATTTGGACCCAATGCGAGGGTGGGGTACGCTCCTTGTCATGCATGTATACGGGTACCTATAGGAATGTGTGGATGGAATGATTTTCGCAAATGGTGTCATAACCGTATCAAGATGCCGTCTTTTAGAGCCGTATTAAAACAGAACCCAAATTTACATAACGATCATCACCCCCCTTCCTTGTCTTCAAATTCACGCGACGCCCGTGTCAGTCCGTCCGCTCCAAGCTTTGGTTCCTATCTTTCGATTTGTGTAAAGTAATACTACCCCGACGACGCCCCAAACTATTCACGCCTTCCCGAGTAATATATTAGCATTGCTAGTACGACGTAATAATAATACGGGTTTTATCTTTCAGCCTCTATGCATGTATTATTTTTTTTGCTGGAATTTGTTCTACGTGATTTGTAAGGAGCAGCGCAGCGCAACACTGTTGACAATAGACAGCAATACTAATATTTCCTCAGAAGCTGTTGTGACTCTTTCTTATCTCCTCCTTTGATAGAAGGAATCCAATTCCTTCATGATTCTATTATGATAAATTCGAAATGGTTTCGCAGAAATTTTTAAGTTGCATTAGTGTTTCCTTTGCATTGAATTTAAGAAAGAATCTGTACGCCTCCGGTAAATTTTTCTCTGGGGCATAATATTAAAGATATTAATGTGCCTAAATAGTGTTTTAAATTTAAATATATTTACGAGTTACTACTAGAAGGCGACATCTTCACCTCTTCTGGATTTTATTTTGCCAATCGGCTGGCTGTATACTAAAGTAATTTACAGAAGCACTACTTTTATCAAAATCACTACAGTAAATTCAGAACTTTTGCTACTCAACTTATTTGAAAATATTTTTACAAATCTGCCGGTAGCAGATAATTAAACTTTTAGGTTGTTTGATGCTAAAGCAGGGAACCCAGGATTCTGTTCTGTTACTTTGTGCCCTACATAGAACTAGCGGAGCTCCCTTGACTGATTATGCAAATTAGTTCGGAGGTGTTATTTTGGGCAAAGCACATCCATCCGTGAACTTTCTTTTTTGAGTCAATTGGTGTATCCGAAAGTGAGTTGGGCTTGAAACGAAGAGAAAGTGCGACTCGAATTTAAATATGATCATCATAAAATCCAACTCAAAAGCTCATAACGCAATCCAACCGGATTCTCCGATTACTATTTCTCCGAGTAGTCCTGGGGATTCCCCGATTACTATTTCTCCCAGTAGTCCTGGTCCGAGCCTTTGTTTTGTATTTGCATCAGCAATGTTTATTTGTGTGAATCGTGATCGAATCAACCCGTGGAAGAAATTCGGTATATTTGTATTTGTGTATGTAAGTAAATATTTCTATTCAGGGGTTTGCGGTTGCATAATAACATTGAAGGAACACAGAGGAGAACAACAATCTTCACCGCAAATTGTATTTCGTGGGTGAGGATATCTTTCTTTCGGAAGGAGCACGTTTCGGCATCATCCATCCTCATTATGTATTCTAGGCTGGTACACTACTCTATTTGTATTTCCTCGTAGAACCAAAAGCTTCCGCGTCTAGTCGGATTTAGATCTAAATTCGATTCATTTCTATTCTGAATTTACCGCCAGTTATTTGACTACATCTCTTTTTTATTGTGATCCGCTTCCCTCATCCTTCATTTCATTGCATGAACTTCTCCGGTTCCTCCCAAAATCTTCTCCACAGACAGTGGCTTCATTTCCTGAATTTCAAATTTTATATCGCAATTACTCTGTGAATAGTTTTCGCCTCACTCTGTTTTACAATGTTTTAGCGCGTGTACAAATTTCGTTCAATTTCAGAGGGTCAATCGCAAGGAGCCCGGGGGAGCTGAAAAATTGGATTCCGGCATGTTCGGTACATGAAATATTGTAATTTGTTCATTCTGTTTCAAAATGTCGTTAAGGGAAAGGAATCTTTCTCGCATGTCATTCAGCATTAACCTTTTCAATTTACATGGACATTTAGTGCTTCTATTGATTTAAACAATTTTATTGAACTCCCACGTAGCTACTGTCCGGCTGGCGACTACATACATACATACATTTTTGCGTGATTGGGATATTTGATATGTACTTCCGCGTACAATTTGTCCTAGCACACAATGTAACCTAACCTGAGCAGTAGTTTTATAAACTCAACCACACGAGTCAACCAACAAACCTTTACATGCAATGTTTATGGTATTTCCGTGATAAAATCGCATGACGCTTTCAAAACACGAGTTTATTTTTCTAATTGCATCACACACATTTATGATTTATCTCAAGATTTCACCTGCTTTGGAATAAAAATGGCTTTTGCCTGCCATAAATCTCAAAGGAAACAAGGATACGAACGTCTGATATTCACATGCATGCATGCACAGTCTGTCGAGTCCTGGAGTAGTGCCGTGATGATGAATCATGAAAAAAAACAGGAATTTGATTAGGCGGGAGTCTGAAAATATTCTTAATTTTGTGCCATGTCCATCGGCCCATGTCTCCCGGGCCTTTGCTTCTCTAATCCCTAAATGAGAAATAACAATTTAATTTCCAGTCCATGAAATAATACCTTCCGAAGTATTGCCAAGTTAAACAAAAGGACGGGCAGTCAGTTCCATTAATTGCCACGCCTGTCCTTTCGTCTGGATTTATTACGCTTGAGTTGACTCGCCTCCTTCCGTGGAAACCCAATTTCCCATATACACAGTGCAGTGCAGTAGTGTGTATCCTTGGCTTTCCCTGCTTCCACGCGCGAACTGATCGTTTTTCCGAAGAATCCAATTAACAAGGCATGGAGTGCGATTCCTGTTTTCCGGTAGTGATGCGATGATTAGTGCTTTGCTCTGATTTTAAGCTGATTAAAATCTGTGTTTTCATTACCGAAGTCTTGTTAAGTAGGGACACGAGGCCGAAGCTCTTGAACTCGTTACATACTGTGTGCCTCCTTTCCTTTAATGAACTCCATAGTTTCCACGTGGATGGATAGTTCCTAATATAAACTATACATGCCTTTTCCCAATCGAAAGACTTATGAAATTAATAATTAAAGAAGCTTTTCACTTGAATTCCTGGATTCCTAATTCCATCCATTCTAGTTATTGCTAATTTCTACTTCAAAGTCAGCTCGGCTAAGCCATTTTATTGTGCTGTAAATTTAATAAAGCAATAATATTTGCACTCTTCAAAATTACCTTATAATTTTCTTGGAATCCGGTGAAAGTTTGAGGACAACAGAATAGGATGCCAGGTAAATTTCTCTTCGGGGAAACCAATAACGGAGGAGTTTCTACTGTACTTTCACTTTTCTGAGAAGCAGATTGTCTCCAGACGCTCTGTGCAAATAATCCGGCTCGAGATGGCGTGGATGGGTTCATTTCTGAGAGGAAAAGTTTTACAGCTCGAATGGAGGGTACAGGACGGGATTGCGGATTTCGTTCAGGAATGTCAAGCCTTTGTTTTAATATTCCGGACAAGGGAAGTATGTGAGCATAAAGGGAGTTTGTGGTGTTGACGAGAGTGGAAATTAGAGCCTTTATGGGAAATATTGCGGTCAAATTGAATTTTAGTTGACCCGAGCCAGATTGCTCCACGAGTGAAATATGTAAGATAATAAAAGTCAGAGGAAAGCGTGCGTGCATATATTTCCAAACGTCCCCATTAGTCAAGAAAACGGATTGAGTGAAATAGGAGCATGGAGAAAGTTCATTCATTGCATTACACTCATAAATCCTTTAACTCTTTGGGGGCTATGCATGCACGGATTTTAGGCTCCATGTATTCCTCCTTGCCTCTGCTACAACAGCACTGCATTTCCCCGCTCGTAGTGAAATGAACAGATTCTGTTTTGTGGGAAATGGGGGAATTCCGCCTTCTCCAAAGATCCAGAAATGCATATAATAAATCTCCACATAGTTTAACTCAGGCAGTTGAATTTGCTTCAAGAAGAACAGAGACAGACATTCCCCGCGTTTTGTATTTCTCCTTCTAGTCGTGCGTAAATAAACATTTGCAATGATTCTATTCACAAAGGCATGGCTTCACCCCCATCCAATCCAAAGCGTGTTCTATCCCCTTCAGAACTCTCACAAAACTTTGCATTGTAAAATCCGTATCAACAAAAAAGATTTTTTGTTTCAAAAGGGGAAATCTGAGTAAACATGTTCCATATAATACATGTTGTTTGAATTTTTAATCTATTTTTAGTCGACTTCGAAGAAATGATTTGTTTTTTATTTGTGTATTGTAAATAAATCAACATCTGAATCCAAACAAAATGCCCTTACGAATACATATAAAATTGATTAAGGTCAAGTAACCCTTGTTGACTGACAATCCTTGGCCTCGGCACTCAATTCTTCTCAGAATTCTCAGCGTGTGTAAGTATCTGGGGATAACATGGGATACTATTACGGGCGAGGGTATTGTCTGCCGCCGTTGATTCATTTTTGAACATGTCCGTCACATCTTCTCAGACCTAATCCTTCAGCTTACTCTCCCTGAAGAGTTCACCCTCTGATGCCACGCAGGTGGAGAAGGCGCGGGAGAAACCACTTTCTGACTTGTACTCGAAACATATGACGTTGATGAGGGAGTTGGAAAAAAATGGGATGACAATATGGAGGAGCTGTCTGGCTTAGTGTGACATGCCCTGACACGACTCCATTCTCTTCAGACAATTCCTTTTCACTTTTATCTTTTTTTTCCCTGGTGGAAACCTTATTTTCCTCCTGCACGAATGGTTATTTTAGGTCATCATTGTCTCCTTCCCTTTGTTTTCAAAGGGAGGCGAGAATCAGACGTCTTGTAAAGATATAAATTCTTATTACACTTGGAATGTGAAGTGATTGGTTTCCCCCTCTGTATTCGCCCGCATTCCGGGAACCGAACCGGCAATCCAAAAGGATAGAGGCGGCTCAAGCCTAACTTATTTTGGTAATGTCATGTTCATGTCGTGTCATCTCATTTAATTTGACTCCCGGAGGTTGGCTGGAGTCTGTCTGGATTTTAGGTTCCTGTACATAGTCAGCCATGCTCCACAATGGGAATAAGTGGGAACCATCCAACGTACGTACGGCTATGAATGTCTCCGTGGTTGGAACCATACATACAGTATATATGTGTCAAAAGCAAGCGCGGAACTGACTCGATCTACTTTGGTCCGTGCCGTTTAGCTAAAGGTTCGTTTCTATATGTAGTACGAAACATGCGGGTCGTCGTCATGGACTAGGAAGGAAATCCAAGTGAAAACCGCACGGGTTTGTTCTCAATCAAACGTCTATTGTTCCTAATTGGCACCTTTGTCACCGAGAGCATGGAACCCCTTGACAAGGACTAGGAAACACTGTCGCCTCGTCCTCATCATGCCATGGCCCCACAGTCACAGAGACATCTCAATTTAATCAGCAAACCCGCCTCCTCGCCCCAACGCCCTTTCCTTCCCCGGGTAACAGAGCAGGAGTTTGCCATCCACCATCAAACAGAGGAGAGCAGAGGTTGTGGCCTAACAGGCATTATTACGAGGCATCCATGTTCAATGGAAACTTATTACAGTGAAGCACGGAGCCTGTGGGGAGGAGGATTGGGATTGATGGAAGCACGTGACCTCAAAATTAGGAATAGGTTATTCCTGAGGTTGTTTGATTCCAACTCCTCAATTATGGGGATTTCTATGAGTTGTGGAATTCAATTTACGTATGAAATAAGCACCTGTTTTTCTTTGAGATGTGGAAATGTGCTGCTTTGGAATTAATGTTGCTGGGTTATGCACATGTGTAGATTTTACGGGGCTCCTTGTAAATTATATTTGAAAAAGCAGACATGGGAATGACGCCAATTTATCATGGGGGATGTTTCCATAACAAACTCTTTATGAGAGCTTGAGGGCTAGTGACTCAAAAGCGTTTGAGTGGATTGTCGATAAAAATCCACCTATGAAGATTTTAAAATTTATTCACGGGACGAGAAAGGAAAGGTTGAAAAACTAAAGGATGACGGAGAGGAAAAGCTAAGAGGGGGTAGAGAAGAAGCAGACGACTCTTTTCAAATTATATCGTCTTCTTCAGCTTCCCTTAACATCTCTCATTCTTTTTTGAGTGGATGGAAGATGAGTCGTGCGTAAGATAAGATTTCTTGAGTTTGGCTTGAGTTGGAGTAGCGTTCGAGCCTTACGTACTGCGTACAATCTTGAATGTCTCTTCGCTTTTCCCTATAAAAGCTATTCGCCTTTCTCCTTGCCCTCCTCTTTACATTGGATCTAATGGAAAAGGTAAAATAAAGCATGGAGAAGCAATCTGGAGCGCATACTTCTGCTTCCTCCACCATGTGTGTGTTTTAGGAAATGCTTTTTTGCATCAAGAATGTTCATATCAAAATTGGGCAATATTCCAAAACACTCCAGATTCCAGTAGTCCATGATTTACAAAAAAAAAGTTTCAGTCATCAACATCATCATATTCATCGTAATAGCCAAGTCTATTCCAGAATAAATGCAATTTGCAGAGATTGTGTACTGTGGACTTGGGTTAGAGAAATTTTGGATATTCTTATTCTTGTGCACTTTTTCCAGAACTTGTATGATTTTCTCCATTCCTTTATTAGGGGGGGGGTAAAATATTTTGACTCAAATTAGCAGCACTAGCAGTTGAGTCTAGTTTCTTTTAAGACAACAAAGAGTGCGACTCGTATGAGAAATATGGGAGTATATCATGCAAGTTAAGCCGAAGGGCATATCTTCACTTTCCAATTCGATGAATGCAAAGCCCCTTTTCCTTGTGTACCTTAGGAGGAAAAGCCCTTTTTATTTCGTCAGCTTTGAAGCACAAAATTACTGGGGGGTGGGGGGTCCTGGGCTCCGTGTGATCTGGGCAAAGGCATCCGGCTACCTTCCCCCATCCTGCACAATATCCATAGTAATAAATGTGGGGCATTGACTTGAGTTGAGGTGAAGTGAAGGAAGAGGGCTTAAGAAGCAACCAAGTGAGAAATTCCCTTCATGTTCACTTCCCTGCCTACTCTTGTGTTTTTCCATAACGATCATTGATCTCTCCATCCTTCCAATTCCCTATCTATTTTCTCTCCTTTCCCTCCTCTTACCCGTACATAATGCGGGACCAGCAACTTTGTTTTGTATGTATGTACGTAGCCATGAACAGAAAATAAACCTATTAGAAGCGATTTTTCTTGACGATTTTCCTTCGTTCATGGATTAAATATACTTCAAGAGCGGGAATAAGTTTCAAGTTTTTAAGTTTGCCCAATTAAAAGCAATTAGACTCTTCAGATTCTACAGCTACGAATGCACACATTTCATATCATTATTTATTTCAAGTATTTATTACAGTTGCTTAATAAATTGGAACGGTTTCCTCCATTTCAAAACTTACTAGATTTTGTGCACATGGACACATAAGCTCAAATTTAATTAAAGGAAACGGATAGCGTATGCCGGCCCCGGCCTGACTTGTTTGAAACTGATTCACAATCACATTTGCATTTCCCATTCACATGTGTTTCTTCCATCCCATGGAAAGGGGCTGACGGGGATTGAGATTTTCCTCATCTCACTTTCTCTACGTCTATCCCTATCTGTCTATTCAATTCAATTTGGCGAAGACGACTGGTCGCTCTTCTACATAAGGAAGATGGGGTTTTCTTGTGCCGGCAAGGCATGAACCCGCCGCGGTCCAAGGCGTCCTTGGTAATTTTTCTCCTCGAAAAAAAGAAAGAACCCGTCCGCGTCCATCCCCAAGTCACCTAAAGTCCAAAGCGTGACGCCTGGGTTCATGTTCTTGTCAATGAAAGTAAATGGTGAGTGGCCACCCCTCCTCCTTAAACCCAAGAATATGTAGTCAAAGCCTTTCGTGTTGAATGGAGGGAGGGGAAAGCGGAGATCGAAATTCGAGTCGGAAATAGGGAGTATATTATGTTGGGACGGATGGAAGGGGGGAAGAAAAGGAATTGGGAGCTGAGATTGGGAAAGACTTACGACGAAGACTTTTACTTATACTACGGTATGGGAGAAAGCAAGGGGCAAGTACAGCGTGAGGAGGACGAGGAGTGACCATTTTGCTGAGTGCTTGAGTAACTGCAAACTGCCAAGATTGCTGACGACGCTAAAAGTTTCTTTCCACAAGTCCAATCATTTACTCCACACTAATAGTGGCCGAGGCTCTTTGTGTGGAGGGGAGAAAACCAAGTCATGCTAAGGTCTTATGTACGTAAAGTGACCCTGGACTGGTTTGCCGGAAAGGTATTTATCTGAAACCAATATCCTGATTTTAGTTCATGATTACTTCTGGAGTCAACCAAATTGCGGAATCGTTATTCCATGAGTTTGGGGCATTGTTTTTTTCTAAATATTTTTGACTTGCCAGATGCACATACAATTTGGGAACTACTTGGACTGAAAGTGGGATCATTTGATTTCGGCACGACGTCACCTTGTCGTAATGATATCACCTGAACATACGCTAGAACAGTATATGAATTCAACCATGATGTTTTAGTTTTAAAGAAAGCAATGCTGTTATATTTCCTGACTAATAATATTATGATATATGCAAAAACTTTATTCAAATACAAATCTTAGACATACATTATATAAAGACAGTCACATCCCACAAATTTCTGGTGAACCAAGCTACACTATTTATTGATTCAAAGCTTCTAAAATAGAGTTGAGTATTGAAATGAAAGTACTCTTCCTGGATCGGAATAAAACCCGGAAAGTCGAGAACTTAAAGTAAGAAATGTCGCCTTTCCCTCTTATGACTATATATGCTAGGCTGTACTTTAAAGGAGTCAGTAATGGAAGGCATGAGGGATTATTTTCTGAATGCATTGATGCACGGAAAGTTGAAGAGAAGAAGGAAAGTTTGCATGTTTGATTTGGGGCGAATTTTCTATTCTTGAGCAAGAATGAGTGAAATATAATACTTGCTTACTCACCTATATGGAGTTTGTAGTGCTTTCACTTTCCCATCTACCTACCTAACTGCATGTAGAGTCAGATTATAAGGAGAGAAGACCCAGAAACGTATTTTACATTTTAAAGACGGTTTTTCTTCCCTCAAGATATTGAAAGGATTGTGCTAGTGCGGGGAAGTTCGGCTCTCAACTCCTTCAACTTCCTTCCAAATAGCATGAGAATGTGTGGAGTGAATATCTCTCAACATTTCGGCACTTTCTTCCCTTCCTTGTAAAACCTGTCAAACACACGACTTCTTTCTCATCAAACCGAGTAAATACTCACATTCAATGCACTCACTCTCCTTCTTAAATACTCAACCGCTCCACTGCACAAAGGCCAGGCATATGAATATTGGAAGGGGAAATTGATAGGCGGATAAGGAAACACGGTTTTCATCATAATATCAATCCATTTTTCAAAAGGCTGTATACTATACAGGCTATCCGGCGTTATATATCTATTATATACAACTATATACACATCATATTTATACATACAATATTTTGGGTTGGCTAACCTGCACTACTGTTGGTAGAAGGTAAAAATTAAGATATAGAATATAATGGCTGTTTTAAGACGCAGAATGTTTATTCCATGGTAACTTCAGCTTTTTTTACAATGTTTGGAAAAATACTTTAAGCAGGGAAAATCCTTTTGAACATATTCTCGAAACACAATCCCACGTATTATTCAATATTTTAATGCCTGTGTTTGCATATTTTGAAAGACTGACAGAAAATGGGAAAAACTTGTTGACAAATGGAACCCTCACAATGAAATAAAATTTCCAAACCATCACA
>JAAXYW010000676.1:0-31769 GCA_036851895.1 Orthonychiurus folsomi | reverse complement strand
GCCAGCACTTCGGAAAACTTTGGACAAATCTCAAGAGCCCGACTGTAGAATCGGATCGCATCCTGGAAATTCCCTTGCACGAAATTCCGATTCCCATGATTTTTCAAATCCAGGACTGAATCCGTGGGTGCCATTGGTATTGGAAAAGCGCAGGCGCCACTGAACTCCACCGGAACTTCCGATTTCCACTCCAATCCCGGAAAAATTGAGGCCATTATGTCCCGTTTGACCACAAAAACGTTGGTTGGGTCATCACAGCGGAGGACGAGACCACCGTCCAGCGTGGATTTGAACCATGGATTTTTAACCGCCAAAATCAAGCCAACAGGCAAGAGGACGCCAAGGTCAACCTCATCCGACGCATAGTTGTACAGAACGAGGCGGATGGCCCTTAGCCCTGCAGGGTCATCCACAATGGTGTGGATGGCGGAGATTTGGAACGACGGAGTAATGATTCGGCAAAGAAGGAATTTCCCAAGGATCGGACTCTCAATTTTCTCCATCAGATCCGAAATTTCAACTCGATGTTTTGGAATGAATTTAACGGGGGTGACTGGATGTCCAAGTTGAGTAAAGGGAGAAATGAACTCTGCGTTGTCGCCGAGGGTCGGCATATTCAAATGCTCGTTTTGATACGAAATGAGGTACTCCTTGTTGGTGTACTTGAAGAGGGTGTCTGGAGCCAAGGATCCGTGTCTTGGATCAGCAAAGGCTTCTACCATATCAGGATTCATTTTGGATGTAGGCAGAAAGTAATGCAAACGCAACCTGGAATTCAAAGATGAATGGAATATTGAATAGTTGCATTTGCATTCCTCAGACTGGCGCAGTTTTACGAAGAATTGGAGTTATACTATTCTTAGTGTCATATTTTATTGCATCCTGTCATAGCAGATTAAAATTAGAGGTTAGAATTGCAAGCTGCAGGAAATTGCTCGCCGTGGTAAATCAAAACCGTCGACTTCAAGAAACGAGTTCTTTTGTTCTTTAAGCACAGCAATACAAACCAGCTCAGATTTGACTTTGTACCATTTCAAATATAAATCTCTATTTGGACTCGAATTCTAAATTCTAGGATTAGCGTGAAGAATTATGGAAAGAGGGGGTAAAGGTTATTGCAAGAAGGAGTGCCTGATGTTAAATTGGATTGCCTTTTTACAGGTTGATCTGTTATGGCGTTACGTAATTCTACAAATGTGCACGAGCCATTACTCTAGTGTGTATGTAGTTATAAGTTTTCCCATACCTCTTAAATATTGTAGATTGAAGATCTTAACGATTTGTTAATGGTTTAATTGCAAAGTAAAGTAAAATGCAGAGTCAGCCAGCACACTTCGCAGAATACCAGGCACTGCTTCAATAAAAACTGTGTTTTAACGGATACCCAGTAGTGGTAGTCAAAATAGGAGCGTAGGAAGAAAGGGATGAGTCATGGAATTCCTTACTCTCAACAACAGTTAGGTTTCCAATAACAAAGCCCCTGCATGTATGAACGTCAATAGGATTGAAGTTGCCAATAAATGTTGGCATACATATAATGAATGAGTTGGACATTGGATTAAATACAATTTTGAAATATTATCAAGAGTTTAAGCCTGCTAAGTTGATCAAATGACATTATTAGTGCAGTAGTTGGAAATAATGCGGGTCAGAAAAGGTCATGTACTGTGATACAAATAAGCCAAGAATTCTACAAGCTAACATGCGAAAAATTTGATATTTGCAAACTATTGTGGGCTGCCTCGTGTTGCAGAAGTTCCATTTTCCCGTTGATTGTCAAATTCCGCAAGAATAGTTTCTTTCAGTTATATATTTTATACCACCTAGATAATTTATGCTATAGTAGCAATTGAAATTTTAGGATTTGTTGTATTAGCTCACCATATATTTACTGTAGAGAAAATAGACTTAGCGGAACAAATTGGGTTTACGTGTTTAAAGCTTTTCATCTGTTTTCATACTTTACATTATTCCTTATATAGAACCAACTAAAATTAGCATTTGCCAAACAGTCGAAATTTATTCCCGAGCAATCTTTATCATTTTTAGTCCAATGCCTGACACTGTACTGGATGGCATGCTAAATAATAATGTACAAAAAGAGTGGGATATTCTGTTCACTGTTTATGATGGCTACACAATTTATCGTAGGGATGCTGGGTTTGACATTCTGGAAGATGTCAACAGCGGGCACGCACCAATTGGTGGCTTAAAATGACATGCAATTGCGGGTATAAATTGGCTAAATTAAACCTGACCATGTAATGCAGTGCATAAAAGACTTGGCCTGTACAAATTACGGACAGTTCTCTCCATTTTATGTGTGTAAAATGCAACAGATGGGAAGCAAAAAGTTTCCCAACTCCGCTCCGTCGAGTCTCAAATTTCCAAGAAGTGGAGGTACTGCGAGGATCCGAGCTGAAGGAAACTCTCCCTTTTCTTATTACCTGGTATAATTCCCTCCCTCAATTTCCCATTTGAATAGTTATTAGCAGTTAAGGAGGAAGGGGAAGGCCATAAATTCAATTGTCAATTACTCTTGTTTATCCTGTCTTGAAGTAATAATTTGAGGGGTCACTCCTTGATGATTGCCCTTATTGCCAGATAAGGCAAATTACTTCAACTAATTGCAATTGCTCTGCCGGAGACCCAGCCAACCCCATAATCTCCTAAAGGTTGGAATTAGCGCCGAGGGCGTGTTTACTTTTGTTCTTGTAAATAAATATGGGTTAGTCTCCGCCTGGATAAAGGGGACGGGTTAGGATTTTTTTGTTTCAAAAATAAATTCCATTCCTTCCCATCTCCGCGTGCTCTTTCATTTCCAAGCAATTTGCCCTTATCTCATCCGCAAATCCGAATCACGAGGATCCATCCTCATGCGCGTCGTGAATTTAAACCCGGTCATTTGCATGAGAAGCCGTAATTAAAGCAAATCAGAGTAGTTATTGAGATAAACTGATTAATGGTGTAGTTGAGTTTAACGGGGAGTAGAATTATTCAATCCTCTTCTGGTTATGAAACCCAAGGATTGGACCAGGAAGTCGCCTCAGTTCATCGGAAATGCAGGGAATGAACTTTCACATGAACATTTCTGAAGGTTTGGATAGCAGTCAACTAAAAAGAGTCGCTATTCAATCAATCAATCTCTAATTCAATTAGTTGAGAAAAGCGGAACAATTGGAGGCCACCAGCTAGATTTAAACTGAAGATGTTGTTATTTTTAAAGCATTGGTTAATAAAATTTACACAGGAAATAACTATCTATGATTTCCATTTTGAACAAAGACGTAAATTGTGACAACTGAACTATAAAGATCGTAGTAAAAGATCAAGCTGGAAGTCATGATACCTAAAATTTAAGAATAACAACGGAAATATGTTTCATGGTTTAAGAGCCACATTAAGCTTGTCGTAGTCTCTATACCTTGTAACTTGAGTGTACCCAAAATTTGATGTTTTGAAAATGCACACAAAGATTGAATCCTCGTACTGAAGCTGTTAAAGTTAGTTGAACATGGATTCTGCACTGGTTTGTTTGTTGAAAGCAGTTGTAAAACTGATAAATTTGATCTAAATTAAAGTTTTTAAACCAGGTTTGTAATATTAAGAAGAATCATAGCGAATCTTGGTTTAGTTGAGCTTGAAGACCGTATACCATTTTATAAATCTCAATACTAACTGTAATACTGCAATCAGATTAAGAGTTCAAAACTTTCAGTTTGCTTTGGCTACATCCTTTTATTAACGATTTTAACTGCAAAACACAATAAATTCCATAAATTTTAATTCAATAGAACGTGTATGTAGGTATTGAATTACATGGAGCAGATTCCAATTGTTTCGTCGTAGTCATTCATAAAGAATATTACAGATTACATAATGCATTTTTTGGATGTTGGAATTTTGTTTCTTCTAATTTTAATCATATTTTCCTGTCATGCACAAAGGTAGATATAGATACCACCTGCTGCGAGCCACATCACAATTAACTAATACAATCCAAGTATTTCAGGTACCCGTCATGTTGAATGAGTCAGTTTTTGACCTTCACATCATATCTTGAGTCAAAATCCCATATTGTCTTCTTCCCTTGTCTCCTGAAGTGTTGAATGATGGCAAGTAGACCACAGCACAGGTAGAAAGATGTGTCTTAAAATTCAAACTCGACAAGCAAAAAATGAACTTTTTCCTTTGCTTTGGTTGGTGCGTTTGGATGGGTGGATTCTGACTGTTTTCTCGTCTCCTCTGCTCCCGTGTTAGTTCCGGTGGTCTTTTGTGGGCCGGGACTCCATGAATGTTTTGGTGGAATTCATTGTGGAGGGAAATGCTCCCAAGAGCGTGTCCAACAACTCCCGCTCCACATGAATGAAGTGCAACCATAACTTTTCACACTAGGGTTACTCTATTACACTGTTGGCCGCTGCTGGGATTCCATTAGGACAAGTGTGTGTGGCTTCATTGTTTTGTAGGATCCGATCTATGTAGTGTTTTATGTATACGGGAGCACATACAATGTACGATACGATTGAGGCAGAAGAGGTGTCTGCAAGGAAGCAGTGGGTGTAAAGTGTAAATATGGTCTTAATTTACTTGAAATTTTGAAGCCAACCACATTTTATTTTATTTTAGGCTTGTCCCATAAAAGTTACTCTATCTAGCTGCATCCCTCAATCGAAGTTCGTAGTATGAAAATTTAAGAACTTGTCGTTTGAGATGTATAAAAAAATAGATGTTGGATTTGTTTTGGTTGAGTTGAATTGAGTACAGGCAGCAGCGGGGTGAGTGCCCAAATATTTCGACGTTGCGTGTAGGCGTACCTACCTCTCCAATCCAACCTCCAAACCATAAAAAATTTACAAAAGCAGAGCAGTGCGTGCTAATTGGTCCTTTGTTGACGGGATATTTATAGTTTGACAGGCTGTGCAATGCACGCAAATGAAACACATCTCCGATGAGAAACTAAAATTAATTTATGGAAATAGCTCGTACGCCCAGTGAACGGATTAGTTTAGTGGATTAATTTGGCAAATTTAATACCCGAGGGTGAAGCAGGTAGAATACAGACAAAGGAAGGCTGTAATTAATTATTGGAAAGTGTATAAGAAGATAACAATAAACGATGACAAAACACAAAAGGTAAACATGAATGGTTTGCGTTCTGTTATTCCAATATCCGTTTTTAATTGGCCATCATGATTTTGGTTTATTATAAATTATATAAATAATATGATTAATTACACATATTATACATTATGCAAATGAGAGAGCCAAGATTCATGCCATGACTAAATAATTTCTTCCTAATCATCCAAATTATTACAAATTAAATTTAAATTATGCCCGTGTTTGAGTGGGCGCTGCACTGAAGCACACTTATTTATTGAATTCACTGTGTCTAGCATACGCTACGTAATTAACAGCCACGGCACAACAAATTTTAAACATATTTTGAAGCTGCTGAAGGAGCATTTGGCGAGCCGAATTATCGCAATTCACGTTCTGAACGCCAAAAGCAGTGTCACAACCCAATCAATGATAACATCACTATAGCAAGTGGTAATTGTAGATCTCCCAATTTTACCTAACCCAGCCAAACTACAACGGATTGGTTGCAGCGAGCGCAAAAGCCGTTTATGACTCTGACATCCCGACTTATGAATGCTGCGGAAATAACCCTTGGAATTCTTCTCAAATTTATTAATACGGTCACAAAGAATTCTGGAAAAAGAGATAATGAGAATCGCGTAAGCTGCATTGCAAGTAAGGATGTGCACATTATGGCTTGCCCGAATACCAATCACGGAGGTTAACAATATAACTAGTATAACAAATGTGATTCCAACAGCGAATTGATATTTTAAATCAGTAAATTCTTTTGCTTGTGCGTGCAAAACCTGATGAGCCATGTATAAGACTTTACGTTTTTTTTTTCAAGATTTTACCGATTCGTTTTTTGGTTTGGCCCTCCTGTAAGTTTCATCAAAAAGTGGGCAATCAAAATAATAACTCAAATAATTGAAATTAAAATCACAGAACAAATTACTTACCTGTGCAATACTTCCAGCCACATTGAAAAAGTATTGTCATATGCTGTCATAGACCAAACCACTATAGAGTGAAGCAATAAGTCAGCTGCGAAAGAGTATGCTCCTAAGATTGCATAAATGTAATGACGACCAGGGAAATCAATTGTCTTGAGCGCTTTAGCCAATTTGAATTCCGATGTTAGAATGAATAAAATGATAGGGGCTGTAAGACAAGCAGTGTATAGTATTATAAATAAACCAAAGATACAGAACTTCTCAAGACCGTCTTTTCGAATCGGGGTGACTGGTTTCCCGTAGAATCGAACTGGAAAAATAAAATTCAATCAATCTTTTCAGATAAAATATAATTCGTATTACGGTTAAAGGGAATTAGAATTAGAATTAGTGTTCGTACGTAAGTGTTGATTGAAGTTCAAGGCTGTGTTGTACAAGCTCTGAAATCTCTTTTTTGCCTTGAAACGTTTCGCAACGATGTTACCTTTATTTCCCCTATCTGTGACGTTTCATTCGGTTTCAATGCTATACGGGATACAAGTAGGTCTTTCCTCGTACTTTACCTTTGGGGTTCATCCTCCCCATAATGTGTAACCTGAAGCGCGGAAACGAGTTTTAAGTGACTACACATGTTTTGCTGATACTTGAATTTCCTTGGAGTAGGAAAAAAGGGACGACGCCAATGAACCCAATAACTGACAAACTCAATTAGTCCACAAATTCGTAAGTGAAGTGGCCACAAATGTGAGTGTCGCCAGAATTTATGACATCCGTTTGCTCTCTGATTTTACCTAGAAGTTAAGAACAGAGCTGTGGCAAACAATTTTGATTTGTTTGGAACTTCCGTTGGATTCATCACATCAAATGTGGATTGGTACAATTGGTACAATAGAATCATATATATATTACAAACACGTATGCAACTTCTAAACAATAACAAGTTGCATTTGTTGTTTAAAACTTTGATTTGAAGTTGTACCTTTGAATTGTGCCAATTTGGAGAAGAAATTATACACATCCGATTGCAATAATACATGAAAGATAATAGTTGTAAATTAGATATTGGACTAAATTTACATAAACTAATCGGGCTTGCAGTGAATTTCTTTAGAACAAGCAGCAGCTTTCTTGATACACGTATGCAGGGCAAGGTAACTTTACTCCACATAGCACAGAAATCACTCAAGCCGAAAAATATGTCCCCTTAGCCCAAGAGGGACGACGACGACCGTTCTGTAATTTGAGAAGGCTGAGCGGGCCATGAAAAGGTTGAGGGTTTGAAGTGACAAAGTCAATTAGTCTCGAAATGAGTTTTAAATGAATTGGAAACAAATGCTTGTTCCCATTCCACATCAATGAGCAGCTGGAACTGGGACTCCCTTAAGTTTTAAAATGGATACATGGCTTTGTGTGGTAGCTGGTTTCTTTTAAATCAAAGCAATCACCATTTTCATCACCATCCTATACTGCATGAGTTTTGAAATGTGTATCTAAAATATGCAGCATCAGAGGAAACTATACACCGAACCTGAAATGTCATAAATAACTATTGCAAACTGGTTACATACTTCCAAAACTTCGGCACCAAATCACCCTTGCGTGGTGACCGGTTTTACAGAATATAAAGTGTGTCAGTAGCTTGATATTATTTGATGAAAAGAAATTATTAAGACGTAACACTTGTTTATGGAGTGCAGCTGCAGCTGCAAGAAATGATAGAAGTGTTAAAATAAACAATCGCATAGGCTTCAGTTGTCCTATTGTAACTACATTCTATTTCCATCTCGCTTCTTTGTTGATTCTTCTCATTTACATTTGTAAAGGCAAGTCAGGAAAAGGACCCTGGTGCCTATCACAGCACCTTAGCATCTTACCACACAAATTCAATGAAACTATAGGTGAAGCATAAGTAAGGAAACTACAAGTTGAACTCGGAGACGGAACCTCCTGAACTATAACTGCCAAAAACTATAACACTCTAAGAACTCGCAATAGCTCCCAATTCGCCCGTTCTAAAAACATCATGTTCTGATTTTACGTACAGCATTCGTATTAAGCAGGTATTAATTTATATGGTAAGGTGTGACCGAAACGGAGTATAAGTACCAAAAACACACTTTTAAAGTAAAGAACGTCTGTGGGTGCTAATGCTAAGATACTGTGTCCCAAAGTAGGACAAACGACAGTGTCGTCAATTCAGCGCGGGAATTATAGCTCTTGTCATGTTGAACAAATATCATTTACGAAAACAGATGTGTTGTGGAACAGACGCTGGGATTTCTTTCATTCTGTAATTTATTGGACGGACGTAGCCACTTCCTGGGCTTAGGAATAGATATACTTTAAGCTGAAAGCACGACGACGAGGACAGACGACAGGAAAGAAGTAGGGCGATTCGATTTAAAGATTTCAAAACATTCGGAATTGGGTGACGAATGAGGAACAAGTGTTTTGAGGATTTGAACCGAGTGCGTCTTTCATCAGGAAGTTCGGAGCTGAGCTATACGGGTTATTCTAAGAGGGTGGCTGCAAAGAAAAGTAATATTTTCCGTTCAAGCAGCAGTAGTACCCTCAATAATGATATGTGTATATGATTCGTAGGCGGCGAGTTAAAAGGTTGACCAATTTACTTAAACATAAAAGTCAAATTACTAAGAATTAGTTTATAGTATGGATACTGACCTCAGGCTGTGCACTGACCTGGGTCAAACACAAAAATTATTCCGGACAGTTCCTACTGAGGAGGTTTGTGGTAAAATGTGATAGCTGCGCTCCCAAATTTTGAAGTGGTATATTCTATTTAATAAAAATAAATTTTAATTTGGTGTAACCTTAAGTTCAGCCAATTGACTTAAGGTTGCCAAATAATTAGATCAGGTTTGTAAAGTACAATATTGTATATCCTTGACCTGAAATCAAATTAAACTTCGCCCTTGATTCAGTAACAAATTTGTCTTGTCTACAAAATTATGGAACTTTCGTAATAGCACTGTACATGTGCCAATACGCGAACAGAGCGCGAAATGATCTTTGATGCAATATTGCCAACAAACTATTTTTTAAATTTTCTAGCGCAGCTGAATATTTTAAAATGTAGACGGAATCAAAAATATATGAAAAATACATTTGGTAAATAGACGAAGTATAACCACTCGGCTCAGCGACTGAATAATTTAGTTGTGTGCATTGATCCGCTATTAAAGATTGCAGATTGATAGCGGTGATGGTGCAGTTACGTATCAATTGTATTCTATTGAAAGATTCGGCGTGAAAATCTATAATCTATTATTGTTACCCGTACAATGCGTTTACCTTTCTTGTGAAAATGAACCCTCCCACAGGGTCTATTTTTTGCAAAATGCAATTTTAATGAGGCACCTGCATCAGACTTGGCCTCTGTAAACCTTAGCAGCCAACCTTATTCACTGGTAAAAAAGTAGCATTGACGCAATTCTTCAAGGAACGACTTATTCCATTACATATATTCCATGTATCATTTGAAGTATTCCTTTGTGAGGTCACGGCCAGGTCCTATCATAACGTGAATCTGAATGGCGATGGATGCCAAATGCGTTTAGTGTTATTTCCGCTCATCAACTGAAAGCTGAAGGTTTCCATTAGTGTTTTACTTAAGCTCTACTTACAAGGGTCATACTTACAAGGGTTGGGTCATACTTTGAATTTGGGAATAAAATGTTGGAGGAATGAATAAAAACTACACGCTTTTACTACTGTTCTTCACGTTTGTGCCGGGAAATATATCCACTACTGAATTACAACTATTAAATCAGCTATTGTCGTATTTGTCCGTCTGGAAACCTCACAGTGAAGTTGTATTCGCCCATAGTCAAGTTCATGGTAATTACACAGCTGAAATAAATTTTTAATTACTGATAAAGTTTGTTCTGAAATATTAAATTATCACGATAACAGATCAAAGATTTGGAGACATCCGTTCCAATTTCAGCGTTTTACTTGTCACAAGGCACACGCAGCTCACAGCGAAAGCAAATAACTTGGCAGATATAATCCACCAAAATCGACGGCCTTGGCGCGAATCCCTGTATATTTTTCATTCGAACGATACAGAAGAAATTTGGACTTTCCTCGAAGTTGTAAGTTTGATCAATCCCACTAAACGTTTATAGCTTTCAATTTGCAATTAGATTCATTCTTAGGTGAACCAAGCAGAAAATCACTCTGCTGCTGAATCATTTATGTACTTCTTTGTTCTTCAAAAATCGGATGGAATGAGTGACGAATTCCACCAAAAACTTAAGAAAGCAGTTAAGTACTTAAGTCTCAAAAGTGATGCATATATAATTCATTGTTGTGAACGTTCGGATGAAAGATGGGATATCTACGAGTTTTATTTGCTGACTTCGACAAAACTTTTAATTAACTCAATTCCTTGGACGAATCTTGGGAGAAAAGGATCAAGTCGCATGGATTTCCAAGGAATTCAACTCCGAGCAACGGCTCCGGTAAAGTAAAGAGTTTTCTTATAAAATTGTAACATTCTAAAATGAATATGCCTTTTAAATATTTTAGAAAGAAAATCTCACACAAGGTGAAATTGTGTGGGATAAGGATTCTAATGGGAATCACATTTTTCATTCTGGATTTGGTACAAGTATATTGAAAGCACTTCAACACTCCTTAAATTTTGTGTAAACCCTTCAATAAGCTTAGCAGCATTTTGCCAAAAATTACAGACCAGGATAATGTGTTTTTGTAAACGCAGGATTGACGCAATCCCAACGGATGGATGGGCAACTCAATTTGAAAATGGATCTTGGAACGGAATGGCCAACGAAGTTTTGAGTGGGCGCGCTGACATTGGAATTGCAAAAACCAGCATTTTACCAGCTAGGGCAAAAGCACTGGGCTACTTGATTCCAATCCACAAACTTATGTAATTAGTTTTAATTTTTTTAGGCAATGATTTGACTTAAACTTAAAAACCATGTAAAATGTCCAGAGTTACAGCATTTTTCCGTCAACCTCCAATTAGCTCGGTTCGGAACATATTTATTCATCCCTTTGAAATCAAACTATGGCTAACAATTATTTGCACGTGGATCCTCATCCTATTTGCCGCCTTATCAATGGCTTTTATCAGGCTCAAAAGTTTGAAGAGTGACGGAGATGAATTTGATCACAAGGATAACATTGTAATGGAAGGGAGTGGGGTGTGGGCTATTTCGGCTATTACACAGCATGGTAAATATTCAAAATATACAAAGATGTGTAAAAACCGCTCTTCAAATATTTTCTTTTCCCAATTTTTTTCAGGATTCTACGTCACTCCAAACTCCATATCAATGAGAATTGTATTTTTTATTGGATTATGTCTCGGAGTGATAATTTTTGTAGCATACGCTGCTACCTTAACTTCAATTTTTACAAGTAAATCGATTCCCATCAAAACGTTTGATGAGTTGGTGAAAAGTGATGTGGTGCTTACTGTGGATGGAAACAACGCCGGAGCCAAACTTGTCGCAATTCGAGTAGTTTGAACTTTGTTCAACGCGAAAACTTGTTGACTACTTATGCGTTAATTGTAATTAAATAATTTAATTAATTGTCGCAGAACTCTGATGGAGGAAAAACAAATTCCGAGACCCTGAATTTACTGATGGAGAAAATTGCAAAGGGTGGAAATAATTCTCTCCTGAATGCAACCTATGGTGGTGGACTAGTTTTCCAAAAGAATGTGGCTTTCCTCACATTCCCAGACACTTTTTTCACAACCATTGGAAATGCGTATCACACCACGGACCGGGTTCTTTGTAATTCCGTGTCATTGCTCCCTGTGACTACGATCCCATTTCGGAGTGGACTTTTCGTTGCCAAAAATTCACCTTACAAAGACATTTTTAACAACAGGTGGGCTTGATTTTATACAATAACATACATAATAGTATTAGCGCAGATTTTTTAAATAATAATGGGACTGGTGAATTCTAGAATTCTTTGCCTGTACGCGTCAGGAATCATGAAACGGTATGTCCAGCACTACGAGGCGACCTACACGCCTGTTTGCAATCCAGAATTAGAGGTCAAGGAGACGCCATCCCTAGGACCAAGTGACGTGTTTTCTGTGTACATTCTTTTACTGTGTGGATTTGGAGCCGCGGGTTTAATTTTAGTTACTGAAGTAGTAGCATGTCGAAGGTTAAAAAATAATATTGCCAATATATCAATCAGACTACAATAATTTAGCTCCCACTACAAATTTAAAATTTTTGGCTTCATAATTTACTAAAATGTTTAGGTTTCGGAGAGGTGAGTTTAACTAATTACCCGTATCCTGCACGAGAAGCTTTCGGCAAGTATTTTCTATAAAATAGGCATGCCAAGAAACAAATGGAATCAAAACCCGCGTAGCCGTGTCTGTCTTTTGTGCATGTAAGTAAATTTACTTGCCACTGCAATCTCTAGTTTCAATCTCGATTCCTTAAGTGCATCCGTCAACTTGAGCATTCTCCTATCACATTTATTATTCATACAAATAAAATTGATTCGTCTGCAGATACGTTAGATTTACGCGTATATATTTTTTGTTGCACCGCACCGCACTACAGAATGAGAAAGAATACCAAATTCACTCCGGATTTGTGTTGTGCCTGTGCTCATCCGAGTTTGAGTAAAATGCATTGCTCTCGATTCCTCATCTTCACAGAATAAGTAACAGAGGATTTCAGGGCCAGATTATAAGAGTTGTTTCTTAAATGCATCGTAGTGGTTGCTGCTAGAAATAAATCCGTTCACTTTCGGTTGTACAAAGTGCTACGAGTTTACGACATTGTCTGTGTGTTGCATTTGTAGTAAAATAAGTGAAATCTCCTTGCAAAAGTGCACTTCACGTAAGCTAAATCCAATTTTACTAATGTAATAATTAAATTTGACACACAAAAGGCAAAGTAGTGTCTAAATTGTTAAAGCGGATTTAATATTTGAGGCAGTGAATTCAGAATGTTTATTTTCTTATTCTCAACTGCAAAATGATGCGATGCGATCCATGCAATCTCATATTGGACTTTAACTGCAATAAATGAGCCACATCTATCATTATGTGTACACATGCTCTCTTCGGACACAGCCTCACCACAAAGCACCTTCAAATAAATAAATTCAACATCAATTGTAGTGACAAACGGCGTGGGTGGGTGTGAAAGATAACGTGCGACAAATAACAAGTTTAGTATCTTGTACAAGCAAAAGGTGTTAGGGTCCGTCCAAAATCCTTCAAAAGAAGTTGGATAGATCGTGTAAGATAAACTATCACCCACACCATCACCGTCGCTCCATTCATTCTTCCCTTGACTCTTGATGTCCGTTTTTGTTGGGCGGGGGTCCATCCCATTGTGATGTGGATCCTTTGCAAGGAATTGAATTGAATGTAAGGAACAATTTTACCGAAAGAATTGTCAACAATGAACCATGCCTTTTGTCATTTTGACATCTGTCCCTACGACGGCAACAGCAGATGTCAAAACCACAGTATAGGTGCTGGTGGAGTTGCATTTTAGGTTCCGAAAGTGATCTGTAAACGCTAAGTGTTTTGGAGAGAAAGCAAAAGCAACGCTGGCTAATTAAAATCATTAATGGCACTTGACCACTGTGAAAATGAACAGGATCATGGCTATTTTATAAATGGTTGCAAGAATCTTTACGCCATGCAAAAATTATATGTGTGGATTAACTGGTATTTAATTTTCAGATAATTTGAACACCACAACCACAATAAATAAATTACATTGTCTGCATACCTATATACTTTTCGGTCTGGTTCTGACGTCTGGGTGGTGTAGCTTCGACATTCTTGTCTATTTACTGTTTTGAATTACACACACTTTCCTGCAATTAAGTTTTATAAAAGATACAGCAAATTGATTGGAAGTGGTAAATTTTGAATATATTTTATAGAACTTTAATATTTCAAACCCACACTTAGCATTGCTAAAGACCAATTCAGCTAAACAGTTTACATCAGTTTATACCGAATAATGTTCCACCCGTAAAATCAAAGTAGCTTAACAACATGAAGCAAAAATAAAAATCCCGTGCATAAAATATGCCCCATTTGTGACTACTCACTCTTGCTCCCGCACCGCACCGGGCCGCCCCCTAACTACCTGTCTTGTCGGCACTTTTCCTTTTACATTATGAGATTCTGATGCACAAAGTAATTCCAGTCCCTCTGTGTTGCAGCGTAAGTAATACGTATTTCAAGGAGGATTAAATCTTTTATTTCATTCAACTTGACTCATTCTCTTTTCTGTTCCTTTCGGGGTGGAGGGTGCTGGACCATTATGCTTCAACCGAGCCGCCCGTCTGCCACCAAATTACATGCATGGCATGGGAAAAAATTGAAAGTAATCTGTGGAGAGAAAAGGGTTGTGTCACGATTTGACTACTGACTTGATCCAAGTCAAATGCTTCACGTAAAATGCACCTCAATAAAATATGGAATGAGAAAAGCCAAGGTGAACGCGTGATTTCTGTGTTATGTTGGTGATACAAAACTGTGTACCTGTGTATCTGTAAATCATGGCACAATTAATGAAAGCAAATAAGTCGTACTTGAGTCATGTGCTAAGTAACCAGACGCAGACCAGAACCCCGGAATGAGTTAATGTAACATGCAGAGATGGACCTAAATCTTTTACAATCAAGGTGTGAATGATTGTCTTAAGTTTTGAAATCAAAGTTCCTCGTTTTATTTTTTAAGTCAGCTTTAGAACACTAATTTAGACGTTCAGTAGTAGACAATACACAAATTAAATTAAACTTTGGAACTCAAAGCGGAATAATAGCTTGCTGTACCACAATCAAATATTGAAAACTCACGACTATCACACGCCATAATAAACCATTGACATTTTACCTTAAAAACATTAATAATATTAATAATAGTTAAAATTTACGCGGGTTAAATACTTTGTTTCGGCTGGTTTACTAATATTCTGGAAGATAAAATTAAAATTTACAAAGTTTAATAAAGTCCAAGGTTGAATTCCGTCAATCGACAAGAACAAATCTGAAGAAAAAAGCTTTCCCAAAGTGATTCGACAATTTTGTTTTCACACCACGCACTCACTTGTGAGGAGGCCGCCTTTGAATCCCCAAGTAAAATGAGAGGTGGAAAACAAAAAAAGGAATTCGCTTTCTCAGAGTGCAGTCAGTCGAGTTGCGCTGCAACGCATAATGCATTATCGTTTTCATCACACCGAATTGAGCCTTTAGCCGACAATCCCATCTCCTCACAGACACTAATTGATCTATTACTTAAGTGGTCGTCGGCCGACATCTCACAAACGTGTTTTTTTTAATAACCATTCTTTTTTATTCAATATAAATTCTTTTTCCCAGGTCCCTTACTGTGTATTCCTGATAAAAGGCACATAACATGCATTAGGGATTACTCCAAATGATTCGGATTTAAATATTTATTTCTTACAAGAGGGTCCGATTTTAATTTTGTACATTTTACCAGTAATTGAACAGAAGTAAACTAGAGTTTTGCAGATGAATCATGTCGTTCCTCTGTTCTTCCTGGAATTGTTGTTCTCCGTTCATGTTCAACATTGGTATTTTATGGGCATTGTCACTGAAAATTGAGGACGTAATCTTCTGTATTCAGTAGTTTTCATACCTTGTTGCACTTCCAAATAATACAGCCATCAGGCCCCTTTCAAATTAATCCGTAATAGGTGTGATGGGCTTTGGCCGTGATACGCTGCTCAATAGGCAATGAGTTTGTAGTTCCTTAAGCGATTTTCCATTTAATAAGCTTGGTTGACACTCGGCAGTAAAGTTACAGTTATGAATATCACACATCATTCATTATCGGACATCCGCAGTGTTGATCAATTCCTTGTGAATTTTGTTAATTAAAATTAAGCCAAACGAGAAATGCTAACTAGACCTTAGACACAGTTTATCACCTGTCTAACTCACCACTACCAGTAAACACCAGCTAGAATTCCCCAACCTTAAAATATGTTAAAGTTAGCCGTGTCGCTCTTCAAAATTTTCAATTGAATGAATGACACATTCAAAATCATGTCAATTCCAGTTTGATTTTACATTTTAGCCTACAGGGATCAGTCAAAAGCAGTCAGTTGAATTTATTCCTTCCTTTCGTATTAGATTCTACGAAATCAAATCATAGGATGACAGCCATTTATAAAAACCAGTTCTCTTCCTGTCGTCCGCTCATTCTAACATTTGCGGGCGGATGGGTTTTGCCTTTTAATAATTCGATATTTTACACACTGATGGTCTCTGATCGACAGCACTCTCCTCGAGCAGACCAACCTGCCAGCATAACGTATCACGGTGTAATGTGATTTTCAATTTCTGTCACAACTCACAAAGCAAACTCATTCCTAAATCTGACATTACCATCCAAAGCGGCTTAGAAATGAAAGCGATGTGCTGTAAAAATATGTGATCGGAAGCAAAGGTAAATTTAAAATTTGGATTCGACTAATATGGTCAGAAATAAAAATTTTAATATTATGCAGTACATGATTCACTTGTCGCACTACATTTTACATAATAAATTTAAACACAGGCGGAGGATTCTCATTGCATTGAATTTCCAGACCTACAGATAAATCGACTATTTAAGTTTAATTACAAATCGTTCCACCTTCTGAACTGCTCAGATACTTGTGTATTGGCTTGAAATGGAAAACGGCGTACATGAACCCGAGATGCACATACATAATGGGTGGGATGACCTCACGATTTGCTAAAAAGGCACAACAAAGATTAGTTTAAATGAGGTGTGTTGCATGAGTGAATTCTCTGACCCACTTGATGTAATACAACTAGGTCTTTTGATGTGTTTGAACAAAATAACTAAATACGAACAAACACCGGGACTGCTTGCTTACCTCCCTACTGTGAGTAAAGCTCCGAGGCAGCAGATGAAAATTGAAATTACGAACATTGATAATATCAGGGCTACCATGATAAATGATAGTGTTGAAACGTAGGTCTAGTACTTCTCAAATGATAAATTGTAATTCAATTTCCTTATTCTGAAATCACAATGGCTTCTTGATACAATTTAAATACTGCAGTTCTTCTAGAATCTATAAGTACAATTCGTTGCTTGTAAATGATTCGGAGGCAGTAAACGCACCATATGCGTAGCTTCTGAAGCCTAGTTGCATTTTCTGTTAGCATCTTGCTGCTTTGATAAATAGTTCAAGCGATAAGCAAAGTATTGTATAGTAAATGTCATTCTTGCCTAATTGCGACCGCAGCTCAACCACAGGGAATAAAAATATCTTTCATGCACATGGATAACTTACACGCAATGAAAAGTCGGACATTCAACACTCAGAGAAGTTGACATTTATTCAACAGTTTTTACAATTCACAAACAGATAACAGCTACAAATAAGTAATAATGTCAATAGTTCAGGTCAATAAAATGTGAATAAAATTATCTTCATGAAACTAAACTCAGGCGTTTCTAAGCATAATTCTAGCAAGCATGGAATTTATGACTACGCCGAGGAATAAAATAAAATAATTTTAATCTGAATAAAATACTGGTGTATATAACCCATCAAACCGCTTCGAGGCAAGATTAAATTCCTTCAACTATGCCCAATACCACTGCTCATTCCAAGAATTGCATGCACCTGTTTTGACGGTTGGGGAATTTCTTCAATATTCAAATGAGTGATGAATCTGAGTCGAAGTTGAAGAGCTGGGCGAAAGTTTCGGATTTTTGCCTCTATTCCAGCTTTGACTACGTCTCCGGTAAACATATACTTGATATGGTATCTAAGAATATAAGGTGATTAAGAATAGCGAGGTTGATGGTAATTTCCAATACTCCAACTTACAATAAATCACAGAAAATATCCATGTAAGCCAGTTGCCTTTCGGGAGGAGTAACAGCATCAATTTGTTCCAAAAGCTCATACAGGGCCACCGTTAGCCTACAAACCATGGGCGGCTTTTCTCCATTAAAACGCTGCAGGAATGGTCCGATCAAATGACAAACAAAGAGTAGTTGATTTTCGTTCTTCACAATCGGAAGAAACCGG
This sequence comes from Orthonychiurus folsomi, assembly GCA_036851895.1. Taxonomy (NCBI): domain Eukaryota; kingdom Metazoa; phylum Arthropoda; class Collembola; order Poduromorpha; family Onychiuridae; genus Orthonychiurus; species Orthonychiurus folsomi. The sequence goes on along the minus strand of JAAXYW010000676.1, from coordinate 13,648 downwards.
TCAGTGACAAGGGACAATATGCTGGAAACCACAATTCGGTTTATTTAAAGAAATTAGTTTATTTGGAGTTAAGCAAAGATTATAAAATTTTGCTAACTTGTGAATATGTCCGGTTCCTAAGTGATGCCAAACTGCATGAGTGATAGCCAGGAGGCTTAGCATATTCACAAAATAAATATGAATTATGCACAGCCTTGAAATTGAATAGGGTGAGAGGAGTGTAGCGATGGGGCCAAGGTTGTGCTAAGTTTTCTACAGTTGACACTAGTCGGTCATGAAGTATTAGCCAGTACGGATCAGGTAGTGAAACCAAAATGAGCCCAGTCGCATTGAACCAGGATTCCATGTCATATGTGATTTCGCTGACAGTTGAGTCCGTGACAACTTTCCCTTGCATGACCACATCCAGAATCGCAGAACCTGCAACTGCAGGGACAACTGGTAAAGCCATTAATTCCACGCAAGTAGAGTGCAAAACATGGGCAGCTGGGTTTGGGAATTCGTTATATCGCCAATCCACTCCAGTAAAGAAACGGCGCTTGCCCTCAATAACTGCAAATTAATAAAAAGGACGTTGCATTAATGCTTATAGGTGGGACTCATTTTATCAAAATTGCTCACAGTCATAATGAAGAAAAAAACTAGGAAAAACAAAACTAGGAAGTAAAACGTACCATCAACAAATCGTGAAATAAGGGAAGAATAGTAATCCATTTCTGGCGTCCAATTTGTATCTTCGTTGCCATTTACCATGTTAGCCAAGTAATTATTATACTGCTCGGAAAGGGCCCAGGTCGGTGGCTTGATGTCACGTAGCGAGCCAAGAATACTGCCAACCAATTTCTTCTTCAGGTATGGCTTGTCCCGGAGTCTCAGTTCATAGTAATGGAGCGTATTGTACAAATAAGTTATAGGTCGGTCTGAAACAATGCCAGTTTAAATTAGATAGATTAAAAAATGGCCCTAGTTTGTACTCAAAATAGTAGTAAGCGCGGCTGTTTACGCTCACCGTGAAACTTGTACAAGCAACCCATGTGCTCCAAAATCCTTTCCAGATTTTTTCCAACAACATTAATTTCAAGGAAACGATGAATGACAATATCGAAAACCTAGAGAAAGCACAAGCCATTTAAATTAGCAAACTCTTCCAGGCGATACTAAATATCAAATTTCATCTTACTGGGAGAAACCTTAAGCAAACATTCCCGAAGTAAACAGGAAGTGCGTCGTCTGAGTGGGTGAGTGAGGTTTCTGGAAACCTTGTGTTGAAGCTCTTGTGTTTTTCATGCCTAGCACATAAAAGGAATTTTACTTACCGAAAAATCAAATTAAAATGTAAAACTCTAACCAGTTAGATTGTTTCCAATGCTCCGGTGAGTTCTCGTTGACAAATTCTTGAATTCTGGTTCTAAATTCTTCGGGTTTTACCATAAGAAGATGAATGATAAAGAAACAAACTTGGGCTTCATTTCCTTCTTGTGTTCTCAATGCCTAAAATTGAAAAACATTCTTTCACTCGGCCGCTGGCATTAACATTAACTACCACATTTTAAGAACTCTAATTATCGTGCCGGTTCGAACAATAATTACTTACCATACAGAGTAAAAGCCTATCAAAAGGTACGACATTGTATTTCCAGACCATATCAGTGATAGCATCAGTCAGCTTTGTGACGTGATTCCCAGCTCCTAACCAATTAAAAAGTAGAATCAAGCGCTTGCTTTTTCTTAAATTGTTTAAAAAAGAAAACAAAAAGACAACACGACACTCACGAGAAACTTTACCTGCGTTGGCAAACTCACTAACAACATAATCGCAGAACTTTCTCAAATGAGCAGAGATCCCTAGTGAGACAAGACCAATATGTTTAAATGTGTACGCTATTCGGTGGCAGTGACAATATAATTCATAGACAGAAATTTCGTACCTTTCGGGCCGATTCTGCCTAAGATTTTATAAGCAGCAGGGTGCATTGATTCCATCTCAATAATCATTTTCCAAAGTATGCACAGGAAGAGAGGTGGAGAGCCTTGCATTGAAAAATGTTCGATCAATTCTTGATCATTGGAACTCATTGAGTTCCAATTACGATATTCCTCTTCCACCATGTTCTAAAGAGTAAATATTGCACTGTTAACAATTGAGCAACTAGAAGTTGATAATGACAATATAACTCAACGTACCTTCAACTGCTGGCGATTATCCGTAGGAACTGGATTCTGCTGGAAATATTCAGCGAGCACAGGGGGAAAGCAATTTAATGTGTGGGAAGACCAATTGTGTGGAGTGTTTTGCATGATGGAGCTGAGAATATCACGAAACCATGTTCCGCTCCCGCTTACGGAATCAGCTCCTATTAATGTATAACACACAAGCATCGTAACTTAGTAAAATAATATAAAGCACTTCCTGGCAATCTTTGAAATAAAATGAGATTTTAAGTATATCAAAGGGTTAGCTCACCAGTGACATGTATTGCTCTGGCAATTGTAAGCACCAGCGCCCTATTCAGTTCCTCTGATTCGTTTGAGACCAATGATTTAGATTCGCTAACAACACGAGAAAGTTGGGAATGAACATCTACACTGTTGAAACCAGTGACCAGACGAAGGGCTGTCATCTCCACACTAGGATTTCCATTTCAAATTGTTTATGTTCAATAACTCACACTTTGAGTACAATAGCTCGTCAAAATTTACCAAACATGCAGTTGGGACAAATTGGTGTGAGCAGACGCAGCCAAGGAATTCAAATGTGACAAAAGCTGAACTCTGTAGTGTGGTTGAATATGATGGAGACGATAGCAGAACATTTCCAGCAATGTGTGGAGAATTCCCCACGATTGCGACTTGTACACAGCAGGTAATAGTTGAGCTTAACGGGAACATTCGCATTACACAAAGACAATAAGGGTAAAAGTTGCGTAATACAAAATATTCTTACATATAAAACCCTTGATCCCCAGAGACTCAATTTCCATGTAGACGAGAAGCCGAGCATATGTCTCTATTAGAGCCGGGGCCAATCCGGGATTTGGTTTTGTACCGGACACTTTCAAGATGTGAGTTACAATTTGATGTATGAGGCTCATTTTTGTGTGGACAGTGAGAGAATCCAAAACTTGCACACTCAGCGGGCCAACTGGTTGACTGGAGTTTCCAGCAGTGTTTCCATGAATGGCTTCTACAAGTGCTGCCATTGGCCTGCATATATGTAAGCAATGAAAGCCAATATAATATTTTCGTAAGTTTTTTAATTACTACCTAGAAAAGTGTTCTTGGTTCGTCGAAAAAGCATTGCAGAGAAGTGCAATTCTGAAATCATTCATTTGCAGTTGCGGTTGGGAGGCCCCCGGCTGAACCAGCACTTGCAAGAAATCAAAATGTTTTCGCAAAGCCGAAGGAACTGGCCTTGGCAATACAACATTTTCAGTTTGTGCCTTCTTCAAAATGTGAATCCAGATACAGGCAGACGCCATTTGACAAGTGCAGTAAGATTTTGTCATATCCGGAACGGCAATTGGTTCCTTTTCCGGGTACAAGAGATCGTACAGATGCAAGACCGGAAGAAAATCGCTCAACTGTATAAAAAAAAGGAATTATTGAGGATCCTTCATAGGGTAAACTTAACAATAGCAGTCTTGACTCACCGGATTCTTCTGAATGCTTCCGGAAATGAATTGAAGTAAAATCCACATGAGGAAATCTCTTCCCTTGAATATTTTGACATCAGATAGCTAATCAGGGAAATTTGGTGAGATACACAGAATAATTAGAAATGCAAATCATTGCAATAATAATAAATTGTAAATATAAATATTACTTTCTCATGTACAGCTAGTACAATGTGGGGGAAACTTGAAAACTGGAAGAGAACAAAGAATATAAGCTGAGTTGATAGGTGCTGCCAAAGCCACAATGTTGACCCAGAGATTTCGTCCAGTCCGCAATGATTGTCATTCGCAAAATTCATTTCGGACTCTGTTTTTTCCATTGCCAGTACAACCAACTCTACAATTCGTTCTTCCAATGCAATGCACCTAGTCTTGTGCTGAACAAAATGAAATAATAAAAAATCAAGAAGCTATTATGTAATTTTGCATCAATAAAGCGTTACTTATGTAAATAGCATTCTAAGCATTAATGAACGCAATTAAAGAAACAGTTGAATTAGTCAAACCTGCTTTTGAAGACCCAGTATTCCACATGCCATGTCCCTAGAATAAGGTTGTTCCAATACATAGCGTAAAAGTCTTTCTTGTGGTAGTACAACCAACTCTACAATTCGTTCTTCCAATGCAATGCACCTAGTCTTGTGCTGAACAAAATGAAATAATAAAAAATCAAGAAGCTATTATGTAATTTTGCAACAATAAAGCGTTACTTATGTAGATAGCATTCTAAGCATTAATGAACGCAATTAAAGAAACAATTGAATTAGTCAAACCTGTTTTTGAAGACCCAGTATTCCACATGCCATGTCCCTAGAATAAGGTTGTTCCAATACATAGCGTAAAAGTCTTTCTTGTGGTAGTAGTAGTTCTTTATCGTAAGGAAGATTCCCCTTGAGGACAAATCTCAGATTGGTAGGATCCAATTTCCAAGAGTGAATGAGATAACCGGCGTGACCGCTGTGTTCTACCACTGGAAGCATTTTTGTCCTTCCTATAACGGTCACGATCTGGGCACTAAAAATAGAATAATTAAATGTTCATATTCTCTGAAAAGTTATTACTAATTCCGATCTTACATGGGTTTAAACGTTCCAACAAACTCCCAAATCAGTTTGTTGACTGTGAAATGTGGAAAGCTGCGATTCTCTGGGTAAGTCTTGAGAATTTCCGTAATAATAAAATAAGCTGGCAAAAGACAGGCTTTCCTGTCAAAGATGTGGTAAACAAGACGAACTGTTGCGTTCAAGCAAGGGAGATATTGAGCTGACACTGGAGACGGAAATCCATTCAGTTTATCCAGACAAGTCTAAAAGTAATAGTAAATATTACGATTCCTATTTCTTTGTAAACAGTCATCGACAATACATCAGGTTGATTGAAATACCTTCATAATCTCCCTAACACCCTTGTAATCGACAAGTCCAATAATTTTTCTAATCAAGACGAAGCTGCTAATCCAGAATTTGGAATTTTTTGGCTGAAGCTTGTCGGATTCTAAGAATGATTCACAAGTGAGCCTAGAAAGGAAATTCAGTCAGCACACTTCAGTAAATTTGGGATTGCAAATACATTATAAAAAAATTCAACATAAACGTACCTCGCTGGAATGACGGAAGACATCACTAATTTGTCCAAAATCTTCATGAGAATCTCAATAGATTGCGCATTGGAATGTTGTCCGGCAATGCTGATAATAAACTTAACTCCAAAATCAATCACTTCCGGATTTTGACGTTCGCTAAATATTTTTGTCAGTTGGCTGATTGTTGAGTAAAATATGACTCCCGTCGTGTTCGCCTCGTGGACCATAAATGGGTTGAAAGCTGATTGCATTCCCCGGATTTCCTTCAAAATTAAATTTAAAATAGTAGACACAGCCTCAAGAAACATTCATTTCCAACATATGCATTCATATTATATTCAACTGACTGTAAATTCTTGCATGACACGTCGGATCCTTTCCGTCGCATCCTGGCCTCCAGGGCCAAGTGATGAATTTGACCCAGAAACCGAATTCGGATTTGATGATGGAGCTGGACCACCACCACCACCACCGCCACCCGAACCACCGGGAGTAGCCGATGACTGCATGTTCAGTTAAAAATTGCTATCCACTGCACTACACAAATAATTATTTAGCTAAACATAGTTAAATCCACTTGACAGGTTCGTGACACTTGCTAAAATCTGAGTTAAGTCAAAAAGGGTTCAAATCCGGGCGGACTGGAGTGCGGCCCGGTGAAAACTGACGCCTTCGTAGGATGGGGCAACGCATAGAATATGGTAGTGGAAGGCCCGCGGCCACGCATGTATTATAACTTCACTGCATCGGTCGTCGAATGTGCGATTCGGAATAATGCACATACATGATACAATCACCATCAATTTTATATTAAGTGATAAAAGTATTTGTCCATTTTTTAACAGTCCGAACTATAAAACATAATTTTAACATTTCAAAACCGTCGGTGCGGTGGCGTCTTAACTTGCTGTGAGCTTTCCTTTTCTACTTAATTAATACTTTTTGTGCTCGACTTCGAATTTTGCTTGTAGTTTCGGTTCCTGGATCTCTTCTAGTAATGTAAACGAACTAACTAGCAGTGTTGCACGCACTGCTGAGTACTTCCATATCGGTAAACGTTGCTTGCTTTACTATTTTGCTAATTAATTAATATTAATTCCAACATTCCATGATTTAAGGCTGAGGCTTTCACCCAACCTATTGATCTAAATGAACACGATACAAATGCATGCTGCTGTAGGTTCTCAACCATATCAGACATTTTTACTCTATTCATGTATCGAAGAAAATATTTCTGTAGGTTAATTTTGTCACTTGGGGGGTAAACTATCTGTCAAAAATGAAGTATTCATAGTTCAGAATTGGTTTTTAATATAATAACATTTGCTGAAAAGATCTGTATAATGTGTAAGTATTAGGTAGATACAATCAAGAAGCACTGAGCCCAGCCGAGCCTAGCAGCACTACTCAATCGCCGCAATTGGCTTGCCGATTACATTCCAACCTCGTTACCACCAGCTGAGCACTTTTGCGTCAAAATACATCATGAAAATAAATCAGCACGACGACAGAGGATCCACTCTGACGAACATTAGGTAATCCCTTCGACCTCTGTCTATGCCTGACCCTCCTGCAATGCACAACCATACACACACACACACACACACACTTAGTATTTGGAATACATAATTAAGATGCATGCAAACCAAGAGCAATTCAGATGTAATCCCTGGCTATATTTATAATTTTGCATTACTACATTGGATCTGCTTTACAGGACATGTTATTATCTCTGCAGTGCAATATTTTATTCCACTCGTTTTGCATTGTATGAACATGTAGTGAGGAGGACGCTCTGGATTTGCAACTAAAACTGCACATTTGTTTAGGAAAAATAAGATTTTGTTTTATTCGAGTTACTTGTGAGCTAGCAAGTTTTAGTGCAAAATGCCATTTTATGGAGATCGTTCCGATTTCAAATTGGCTGGAACTAGAATTGTTTTGGCTGAGCTGGTTAGTTTATGTATTCTATTAGTTTTATTTATCCTATTAGTTATCTAGTTTATTTTTGTTCAATCAAATTTTTGTTCAGTTAAGGTCTAAAATATTATTTGATTACTATTTGACAGGTAATTCCAACAGTTCTGTTTGCAATTAGTGGTGGATTCCTTGGGGCATGGATATATCTACTGGGCTTATCTGCAGAGGATCTGATTGATTTCTCTCGTAAGATTTTATAATTCCTGACTGCAGCGCAGGCTAGATTGTCTTCTAGAAGTCCGCTACTCGGCTTTTATTTTTGCAGGACTCGACTACATGATACTCATACCTGAAATTGTAATAATTTACTCTGTTTTGGATCTTTTCCTTGCATTCTTCTTGTACTCAGCCGTGATACGGGTAAATAACAAAATGAATCCCTTGAATTTAATGGGATGAAATAATGTCAATGTGACAATTTAATGTACTTCTACTTCAAAGTTGAGCTGCTCAATGTGTCTTGCCTGGATAATTCTACAAGTAATATTACTGGTTGCCCTTTCTCTGCCGTGCTTCATCTGCCCCATTTTGGCTATGGGTTTGAGTGTGATTTTCTGGGAATGGATTGCGACTTGCTTATTCGTGTACATGTACAAGATTTATCGAATTCGAATAATTTGTTTGCTCATGGTTGAAATGCAGGATGAGGCTAGGTTTTGGAAAAATGATCCCTTGTATGAATAAGTGCAAGACTGGGGTCACATGTACGTGCTTGTGTAATCACTTCTGATCCTTGTTAAGATGAACTTATCAAACATGATATATCTGGATCTGTGTATAATTTATTTGATTTCCAAGAAATACAACAAGAATAACGCAGCAATTTTCCGGTTTCTTGTCAATTCATTCTGAAAATGATATTGCTTAGATATTAGACTCTGTATAAAAGTTGCTACTCAGGAAAGTAAAAAAGATTTCTCTACTGAACTGCTCCTATTTCTACGAGTGTTCTCAAGAATCCTTGCACTGTTCCGAGCCATCATTTTCTAACTCGCATTTGGATTCTGCTTCTATCTTAAAGCCCGCCGCGTCAGAAGGGAATAACAAAACTATTACAATTTGATGGCAGTTTTATAGGTCCACGGTTTACGGTCCAGGTTGTGAATCTTCTAGGAGGTTGAAGTGTCGGAAAAGCAATAAACCTCATTTCCCTTAGTCCACTCCGTACATTTGCGTCTTAGATATTATGGATTTCACTTAAAAATCCAATTTAACGCAGCCTGTCATAAAAGTTTAGTGACAATTTGTCGGAGCACGTCCACAAAAAACCATTTCGGTTTTTTTGGATGGCTGACCCCCCAACTGTTCACCAGAAGCAAAGGATCCACCCAGACGCCGACTCAAAGTCTGATCGTTTCCACCGAATTGATGATAATTTTGGGTGTCGTACGTAATATCTGGTTTGAAATGGATGAGGAGGGAGTTTCTAAAAATAGTAAATTTTAAAAATAGAGATTGGGAGGAAGATGTTTCCGTGGGATGACACGCTCCGTACACATTTTTGCAATCAGAAACCCCAGTGAAGACGTTCTGGGGGCTCCGTGTACATCTGTCGTTGAAAAGTTTTGGTTCTTGTCTCGTGTTCGTTTTGACTCTGAAAACAAATGCAAAGGAAACACAGCAGGACTTGCACCACCAACACAGCGGGCTGCCCGGCATCACTTTCGGATTTATTGACTTGCTCCTTTCACATAATTATCAGTCTGTGAAAATAATACATCAAGAATGTTCACTTTTCTGGGTTTGGATCTCTTACCTTGAATTGACCGGGGTTGTGTACAACAATGTGCCTTAATTGTTGTGATTGTTGTGGCAGCAGTGACAACGAAATGGGACAGAATCATCCTAAACCGTCCAGCCCAGGTGAGAATTGAGAAAGATTAATCCGACCAGAAATACCAGCGGCTTGAAATTTGTAAAATGTTGTTAAATTCTTGTGCAACATTTTGTGTCAAGATGTCATTAGTTTTACTATTTTGGAATGTAGGGGATTCAAGTGGCACGGATGATAAAGGAAGAGATGATGGGGAAGTTCCACAAGAAGATGAAACGGCAGGGAAAATTGGAAGTGGAGGAGCTAGGAGGATTCGCCGACTTTGGTGTCAAACTGGATTTTGATTTGGCAATATTTCCAAATGGCAAAGTTCGTGGGACGAAATCTCCTAGAAATAAATATGGTATGTTGGAGTTGATGGTTTTACACCATGTTTGTAGGACTAGCTTACCTCGTTGCACTAATTTTATAGAGCTTCCAATTCTTCTAGTCAACAGTTCTTATTTGACACACTAGCATTCATTCAAATCCTTGAGGATCCCACATTTTGAACACATTCCCAAAAATAGATTTTACAAAAATGCAATAATAGTTTTCTAAAATTGACAATAAAGTGCGAAGTCAAACGCCGATATAAAAAATTATTTTTAACTCTTAAATACAGGCGCTCTTAATCCAGATTAGTCTGCCATTATATAAACAATTTCTTATCTTATACTTAAGAAAATTAAATTCTGATTGCATTTTGCAAGCACGCTTTAAATATTTTTAGTGCCCAATACTAGTCCATCCAGTCCGAATTCTAAAGCGTTTATTGGACAATAAAGGAAACAACGAAGTTGAACGCCGTTGATTAAAATTACTTTTAACTCTCAAATGTCTTATTTAACACAGGTTATATAGTGGGACTCATCTCAGTATTATTTCGTCAAAGGAATTTCTTACCTTTCACAGCAAAGGATAATTAGAGGGTGCCCTTGTAATTTGCACATTAAACTATTTATCACCTCTGACAAGTTTACGGCAATAAGCGCATTCTTATTTGGCAAAATAGCTTCTTCAAGCCAAAATTTGTAATCGTTTCTCGTTGACACGTTGACAGCTCTCCTTGAATTCGAGGCTGCAGGGCTTGATGGGCAAATCCGAATTAAAGCCGTGGCGACAGGATTCTACGTGACAATGACACCGAAAGGTCGTGTGCATGGCCAGCCATTGGCAAGCAATCGGGGAACAATTTGGGTGGAAACAACCATTGGGTCAGGGACAGCGTATCATTCCCTCTTGTCACTTGACTACGCTCATCACGGCTACTACTTGGCCCTCAAAAAGAATGGGAAACCCAAAGCTGGACCAAAAGTAAAATTAGTCATATTTTATGAATTATCTAACTAATGTGACCGGGATCTTTTAATTTTTAGACAACTCATCCTTATCCACAAAAAGCAATTTCATTCCTCTCTCGTGTCGTGGCTGAAGATTAAGTACAAGTGGCGGGGAATCTTTTTTGGTAAACTCGAGTACTAATGTCGTCGCAGTATTCTCTTCTGTATTATCTGAATCATCACTCATACATTAATATTTATTTGGATGTCCGATTGTGTGATTGTGATTGTTAGTACTATTCAAGCTTGTTTTGACAGTCCAGTGGATATAATTATAGACACGCTTGGGCATAATTAATTGACTAATTTAATTGACTATTTTTTAGAATAAGAAAGTATTTAGGTTTTTGGATTAATTAGAGTTAAGAAAATCGGTGTTTCAATTTTGATTTAGTTTTGATTTTATCTACAGTAGTACACCCTGTACATTATCAAGTTAATCGGACAAAATGTGTGTATTCGCGCTGCTTTCAAAGAAACATAACACAGTATAGCACATCGAGCATTCACATTGGCTGTTAACATCAATGCCAAAGTGGTCAAGTGTTGCTTGATGCTATTTGATAATGACCATGATAAAAGCAGTCTGCAGATTGAGAGATTTGCAGAGCAGAAGGCGAGGAACCGATGAAATAAAAATCATGAAACTGAATAACCCGTGGCAATCTCAATCGTCGGTATTAGCCAACAGAGCATCTGAAATCAGACAAGAAATCAATTTATTAATAATTCTAAAAGCCAGTAAGATATTCTACAATCAATCCACCTGAATATTATGTACTTCAAGCTGCAAATGCATGGAATTTTTGATGAAATAAAATGAAACGATTTGCCTAACTAAAGTTCGAATGTCAACTTTATAAAAGTATCACAATTTCCGACCCAAGACGATTAAATTAGTACGTTTGTCAAAATCCCCATTAATTCCCCGCCTCAGCTCTCACTACCTAATTACCTTCCGTGCAATTAGTAAAACGTCTCATTCAGAAGTCGGCGCGGTGATTAAAGCTGTACGTACCACTTTGATTTTGCTTGAACCACGCACACGAACTTGAATCGCTGAATCCTCGTATACTCATAATGTTTTATACCGGGAGGAGGATATATTTTGATTGTCATTATTTTCCTTTCCTGTGACATTCAGCATTTAATTTTCCTTGGATTTCTCTTTCCTCCGCTGCCTCTGGCCGCGACGCGACACGGCGTGGAGAATAGAGAGCGACGTATGCTGAGCGTTGACCTATTTCCGTCCGAAAGCATTTCCTTTATCTTTGGCACAATGAATTTAAAGCTAACAACATAAAAAAAATCCTCTCTCACTTTTAACCACGCACCAAAGGATTTAAATCCCACTTGCTATGCACTATAATAATATTCATTACATCGCATTCGCACTCCTCAGCAAGTCTTCAAGTGGAAACAGGAGTCAGTCAATTTTGTGTGGCCCATCCGAGTGGATCTCAGAAAATAAACAAAGGACTTGCTCTTGTAAGTAAAGCTACAATTTATACATGTTTAATTTTTGAATTTGTTGAAGTTTAGCATTTGGTCTAAATTTAATTACAGACTGTCAACTGGTTTATTTGCTGCTTTTCACTCAGTTTTTAAAATTATTAGAACGGCATTTCTGACTCTAACTCGTACTCAATTATATTCATAATTAAGCTGTATTTAATCGTGAGTTAAAAATTCTGGCATTCGAATTTTCATCATACGGGTGCACGTAAAAACTAACTACTAAAAGTTTAAAAATCAACTCATGTTTTTATGCAATTTGAGAGCTAAAATAGATATAGATACAGACAAAATAAGTTTATAATTCGACTATTTTAAGGGATTGTGTCAAGTGTTGCATTGATAATAAACACGAATTAATTTTCTCACAAGGAATCGCTTGCAAATCAAATATTTCTTTGCCTACCAACACAAAATCGATTAGAACAAAAAATAATTTGCAGTGCTTAAATTAGATCACATGGTCAAATTTATGAATACGTCGTTTTTTTTAATTTTAGAATTTGAAGAAACTCAATTCATAATGAAACAGTGGACGTTCAATATTTTCATTTTCCTGGCTGTGCTCATCACATTTTCTGATGCCCTGCCGTCCCCAACCCCGGAATCCCCATTTTCCGTATCACTCCGAAATTCCCGTGCCGCGACCGCGGATCAGTCAAGCAATTCGCCCAACGCCAAATTTTCATTGCAGGAATCAGTGGCCCGAATCCTTCGTGCATTGGCTTCCTTTGGATTTGGTGATCAATTTGCAGGGCCTGATTCCTTTACAAGAAAAAGAGAAGTGCAGGAGCAAATCCCGGCCTCGTCATCCCCAGTTTTTGTGAGGCAAAGTCAAGTCGAAGGCTCAAATCAAAGCACTGCAAACTTTACTCAAGCCGCTCCCGCTCCCAGCGATATAAAATCAATTTCTGCACCTGATCGTGCTAGGAAATCCGGTTCCCGGGTAATAGTATCCCAACCTCTGAGAATTACAGAAGGGACCCGTGGAGGAGGCCGCAGTTTGAAGAATATTGATGTACAAGGAGTACGAGTGATCGTGGGTCAACGTGTCCCCGATGACCCACAAGACAAATTCTTTACCTGGAGAAATGCCCGGGTCATTAAAGGTGTATTGGTTCCTAGTGAGGAGGACATGAAAAATGCTTTAAAAAAGATAGCGACCACGACTTGAGATTACACGTGCGAATGCTAGCCTACTTTTGACTGTGCAACAACGTCGCATGGCTGGTTGTACTTGAATCTCATCTTTTAGAGTATCAGATCACAGATCTGGAGTATTGCACGCTATGTGTGAAATAATTTAATTAATTGATGGGTTAAATAATAATGTTGGTCTTCCGCGGTGTTACAATGTGCTATGGTTGGACGAATTTTGCGTTAATTGCTATTATGGCAGTAGTGCATGCATGCAGTGTCTGTGGTGCATGCGTTGTTGTGTTTTAGAGCTTGAATTATAATTATTAAAAAAATAAAACCAAAGGATTTAAAAGTGTTTTGAGGATGATTCACCTCATGAGTTTGCGGTTAGTGGGCTGAAAGGTTTGATCTTAATTGTTGCTTCTTCTAAGCGTAGATCTGCATACTTAATGTTTGTTTAGTTAAATTTAAAATTATTTTGATATTTACTTTATGCTGTTACTAAATGACAATGTAATAGAAATACGTTTGTCGGTCTGCTTAGCCTTAGATGTTGAGTACAATTAAAAAAACAATAACTGTTTTAAAAACAAAATTAGTA